>JASXSY010001807.1:0-108357 GCA_034509805.1 Sipha maydis | reverse complement strand
TTTTGTATTAAACAATCATCATTCTCGATTCATCAGTGACCAGTATTGTTTATTGCTTTATAATATTTTTAAATTTAAATTTTTAAACAATTTTCTGTGTAAAATGAATCGTAAAACTAGTGTAATTTGGGACTATTTTACAATTATTGAAAATGAAAAAGCAAAATGTAGTTTTTGTAAAACAGTGCTTAAGTTTAATCAATCGTCAACAACAAATTTACTTAGACACGTAAAATCAAAACATCCAACAATTGATTTATCCAAACGTTTGAGGCCTACTCTTGATTTAGAACAAAGTGATCCTGATGACCCTTCTTGCATTAATGACATCCTGCCGGCTTCAACATCTTCTAATTCAGCCCCATCAACTTCAACGTCTAATAGAGATCGATCCCCCATTGTTCATCGTCAGCCATCATCTAGTGGTCAGCAACAATTGCGTATTTCAAATTATTTCAGCAAACCAGTAACTGCATCCAAAAGACAATTAATTGACCAACAGGTAATTAAAATGATAGTTAAAGAATATTACCCTTTTAGCATAGTAGAGGATATTGAATTTAAAAAGCTTATAAATATGCTGAACCCGGGTTATAGTCTTCCGTGTAGGAAAACCCTTTCAACATCATTATTACCCGTTCTTTATAATAAAATTCACCAACAAGTCCAATCAGATATTGAAGTTAATGCACAGTACATTGCCTTAACTACTGATGCATGGACATCAATTAGGAATGAGAGTTATACGGCAATTACAGTTCACTTCATAGATCAGAACTGTCATTTAAAGTCATATCTTTTATCATGTGCCAAATTTTCTGTGAGACATACAAGTCAAAATATTAAAGATGATTTACAAAACGTTATAAGGCAATGGGGTTTACAAAATAAAGTAGCAGCGTGTACCACTGACAATGCTGCAAACATAACTGCAGCGATTCGCTTATGTAAGTGGAGACACATTCCGTGCTTTGCTCATTCCCTGAATCTGATAGTACAATCTTCTCTCGAACACTTACAAGAAACAAGAAGTAAAGTTAAAACTATTGTTGAATATTTTAAAAGGAGTTCAATTGCCACAGAAAAATTAAAGCAAATGCAGGAACAGTTGATGTATACTCCAACTCATGCATTAATACAAGATGTAGTTACCCGATGGAATTCGACATTTCATATGTTTCAACGGTTCCTTGAACTAAAAACTCCATTGTTGTCTTCCTTAGCTGATTTAAATTATGATGTAAATTTAACTTCTGAAGATTGGCAAATAATAAGTCAATCATGTAATATTCTTAAACGTTTTGAAGAAATCACTATTGAAATGAGTAGTGAAAAATCTGTAACAATTTCCAAAACAATTTTATTTAGCCAAGCATTGAGTAACTATTGTCATAAATTAGCATTAGAACAACAGCCAATTCCAAAACTTCAATTATTCATTAATACATTAAAATCAGAAATTGATACGAGATTTGGTGACAACGAAAAAAATATGTTAATGGCTGAAGCAACATTTTTGGATCCTCGCTTCAAAAAATATGGGTTTAAAAATCATATTGCTTTTGAAGACGTCAAACAATCTATAATCAACAAAGGGAAAAGCATAATAAGGGGGAAAAATGTACAGCAAAGTAACTTATCAACTAACTTAATCCCGACAAATAGCATTAATAAAGAAGATTCGATTTGGAATGATTTTGATTTGGAAGTTACTGATATAGTTCAATCTCAAGATCCAACGGCACTGATAATTATTGAAGTGGATAAGTATCTTCAAGAACCTATTATAGCAAGGACTAATGATCCATTAAAATGGTGGAATGAAAATAAAAATGTTTATCCTTCTTTATTTGAAATAATGAAACGTCGTTTTTGTATTCAAGGTACATCTGTTCCGAGTGAACGTATCTTTTCAAAAAGTGGCCAAGTTGTAACTGAAAAACGCAACAGATTAAATAGCAAAAGAGTGGAACAAATAATTTTTTTAAATTCTAATTTAGAATAAGTATCATGGTATACTAACCTTATCATCTGATTTTAAGAAGTTGATTATTATAATTAAAATATTAAAATTTGTTTTCTTTACTAGGTTTTAATGTTGTTATTATTTAATATGTGTAAGTTACAGGATTAATTAAAGAATATAAAAAAATAAACAGAGTAATAAAATTTAAAATTGTGTTATAGTTATGTCAATGTGTAATTAGTAGTTACCTTTGTTTTTCTTTTTTTCCGTTAGTATCGAGGACCAGAGGAGAAACCATGGTGCCAGTACTTCTCCTCCCGGCTCCCGCCTCCGAAGTCCGAAATAATTACGTATTTACTTAGATTTTATTTTCCAATTTTGTAAAATATTATTTTAATATTTTATAATAAGCACTGATAATTACATTGATAACCCTGGATAAAGTAGAAATCACGGACTATGATTATAATCATAGTCCGTGGTAGAAATGTTGTTGTTCTTATCTATCTCGATGTTGCTACCATGCTACCAGATACCATAGAATTAATTGATTCAGATTCGAAGATATCTGGCAGTGTTACCGGTGAATCAATTCATTCTACAGCTCTGAATCAAATCATTCAGTTAATCTAACTGAATCGATTCAGTGAATCGAATCATTCGTGAATTACACATCCCTACCAAAAAGTATTCGGTCTTTCGGTCAAATCGATCTTTAGGTCGTTTAACAGTTTTAAATGAAACTTTTCTTTCAGATAGAATCGGATCGGATCGATTCGAATGGAATTTATTTTTTAACACACTGTTAAGTACGTTGGTCACACTTACGAGTTACGACATTTTCACTTACAACTTGCAGTATAATATTTATAGTATATTATTTGTACATTATTTATATTATATTAAATATATACAATAATTGAATAATCTTATGCCGTGATAATTATCATGGTTTATGATAACAACCACGGCGTTTTACTACAAACAGTACAAACTACAATCTACAACATTATATTATATTCAATCTCTGTCACTGATTGACTGATTCATATTTCATAAGAAAATTGATTCACTTAATGATAAGAACGATATTTGATACAAGACCGAAATGACTGATATGACCGAATCACTTGACTGATTCGATTCAAATGATTCGAATCATTCAAACGACCGAAAATTCCCACCTCTAGTCTGATAGTTTGAATTTGCGTTTAGGGTGTGTTGGAACGGAAAAATTATATTGCGCATGCTCCCGCCAGTTCTATGATAGTTTGGCCGCGTGTTGGAACAAACCTATAGATTAAATATTTGTTCAATTTGATCACCAGATTGTTCTGATATCGTATAAAAATGTTTTGGGTCTTAGGTGACCCAGAGTTAATTTATTGTAACTTTTTAGTGCAATAATTTCCGAGCCCTAGTGATAAGTGTAGTTACACTGAATGGAGAATGTGACAATACGTGTTTCATCCACCATTCTCAATACTAATTATTGTCTCGACATAATGACATTTTTTACTTTTTGATAGTAAATCCTTCTATTAATTTTGATAAGTTATCAAATCATTAGTTCTCATCAAGATTCAAATAATTGTTTTCTATATGATTCGTGTGTATGATCTGGCTTTTCAAATAACATCAGTGGCGGATCTATGATTTTTTTATGGTCGATACTTTATTACATAATACACAAAAAGTAATGTTTTGACAACCGAGCAGCTGACTTATCAGTTAACCTGTTCTACTTATCAGTTAACCTGTTCTAACTCATAGAAAACCAGTGTACCTCAAAATTGTGCATGGTTGCCGACTGGTTTTTGCTACGCCACGGTGCGCGTTTAGTAGCCCGTACCAAAAATTCGACACTCGGGGGATTAATAATAATTTTTTAATAAAAATTCGCGGAAAGGTGTGTGCTTCAGCTCCCAAGCACCTCCTTAAATTCGCCACTGAATGACATCGATTAGTGCAATTGAAATTAGCCATGGAAAATTTGTGTCAAATTTAAATTACAATGATTTATTACAATCAAATTAGAATTTCGATTAATAAATATTGAATGGTTTAATAAACGACCATTTTAATTTTTTTTTTATTTGTCTACAGTAACATAACTTGACATAAAGATGAGCATTGATTATCAAGAAATCGGGTAATTCAACTAGTTTACTTATAATTGGTTACTACCATATTATATCTTTTATTCGATGTTCATAATAAGAACATATATCTATCTATAATTTGCTTTCAGATATATATATTTTATTGCATTAAGATAATAATTGTCTTAAGATTTTTACAAAGTAAAAAATTGATTATTAGGTACCAACTAATAAATAAATTCTGAATCAATTAATCTATTTATTATAAATTACATCTTAAAATTTATTTTTTATAGGAATACAATGTTTATAAGAAATCTGTTGATATTTTCAATAAAAATGAACGCACATTTTTTTGTTTTATAAAATCAATTAATTTAAGTTAAATATTGATAATAAAATAATTATTGAAAGATTAGTTCTGAATAATTTTAATTTTGAATAAGCAATATATTAGGATGGAAAAATATAATATTAACATGAACACATTTTTTTTTATCATAAATTAATTATTTATTTGTTATTAAATATTGTCTAGTAGGAGTATAAAAAGAAGAATATATTCTTGAACAGAAAAGGCCAAAAATAATACTTTTTCAATACCATAAATATTATACATTCACAAGCCTTATCATATTTTTAATAAATATTGAAACTATCACAATTCTTAATAATTGAATTAAATAAAATATACATAAAAATCTTTGCACATAATATAGCAAGCTAATAAAAATGTAATTTAAAAATAATATAGAGCCTAGACAGCAAAAAATAAATTTAATCACTATAATAATATAAATTTGACAAAGATAAAGTTTTATAATTAGGCGTTATACGTATAAGGTATACATAATAGGTTATAAAAAGTAATACAAATAAAAATAAAATTTATTAAAATTATGGAAAGAGTTATAATATATTTAATATGTGGTGTGTGTAATAAATAATACAATTTTTTTTAAAAAAGCAATGAAATAAATACTCAAATATCTTATAAAATACACTCGTAATTGGTAGATACTAAAATAATAAATGTACGTACATCAATGTTACCTTTAAATATAAATGTTGTACTACATTTAAAGTATGAACAAGAATATTTTCATACTTCAATATTAACATGATTAATTATAAATAATATTAGTTTAAATTAAAAATATTTAAAATGAATATTTGAGTATCTATTTAATAAAATTGCTTTTTTATTATTTATTACTGAAAAATTATGCTCTGAATGATAAGTAAACTACTTCAATATTTAAATTAATATGAATACTTTTATATTCAATTTCAACATTACAAGTGATTCATAAAATCATCAAAAAAAATACTAAGAGAATTTTTATTATTGACTACCAATAATTTAAAACATTGAATTGTTATAAACAAAAATATATTTGAGTCTTAGGGAGCACATATTATTTTAATTAAAATAAAAACCATACAAAACTTTTTATTTTTAAAAAAAAATAGTAAAAAGTGATAGAAATTATAAAAAAAAAACTAGTTATATAGCTTTTTTCAAATAAATGTAGAAATAATTTTTATTATAAGAGCAGTGTAATTACTAAAAATAGTTTAGAAAAATACAGTTTTTTGGTTAAATTTATAAATATGATAATTATTTCAGTGAAATTATTAGTTTAAATGGTTTAAGTACATTTTTTGGAGTTTTTTTTTTATGTTACACCCCAAATCCTTACCAATTTAAAATATTTATCAACAAAGATATGTTAATCTCAAACAATTAATTTAAAATTGCTCTTATTTAGGTATTGTGCTTTAATTTTTAACATATTAGTTAAATATATATTGAAACATAGAATTTGAAACTGTCTTTTAAATTATACAAAATAAATATTTTAACTGTATATATATATATATATATATATATATATATATATATATATATTAATGTGTATATGAATACACACTTAAATACAATCGTTCAAAGTTGAAGCAAAATCTTAATAAATCGTATATTAACAATGTCACTTTTTTTCAGTCGGTTAACTTTTTAAAATATGGTTTACATTTATAATTGCAAACAATTGCACATCACAAAGCTAGGGCATTAGTAACTTTATGTACCTCGTATACTAACAATCAAAAAATTAATCATAATCTCCAATTAAATTTTGAATTTGTTATTTATAATTACAAACAGTCTTAATAAATAAACACATTGAAAAACAAACCATCAATATTTTATGAAAAGTATAAATGAACAAAAATAAAATAAAACAGTGTCTTTGTTCCCATAAATAATCTAAAATAATCAAAATTTGAATATTCCTAATTTTGGGCCTATTTGATTTGAAATATCCTATTCAAAAAAAATATTAAAGTATTTAGCTACATAGCTATTAAAAATTCAAATTTTTTAATAATATTACACTGTACAAATCAAATTAAAAAAGATAACATTCTGTACACATCACTATTTTTACATTATTTAACCTAAACTATTGGTAAAGTATTATATCTTATATACAAACGCACACACACACACACACATGTGTGTGTGTGTGTGTATATATATGTGTATAAAAATTACTAAAAAATCAAAACTAAAGCCTATTGGTTATGAGTTGACTGACTATTAGTAGGTTTTTGTTTCTCACGATTGTATTGTTCTAATACGTCGGGTGGTACCAACATCCTAAGATTAGAATTTTCTGTTTCTAACAGTCCAACTTTATCCATAAGTTCTGCAATCTTTTCTTTTAATACTTCTACTTCTTCACGCACAGCATACATAAGATGGCTTTTAACTAAATCCATAGCTTGTTCAATTTTATTGTCAATGGCAACTGTAGTAGTTGCATTATTGGTAGCTCCATTATCTACATCTTCACTATTACTATCTTCTTTTTTTTTGTTTATAGCTTCTACAGTTTTAATTGATGGTTTGTACGTCATTTGTTGTTGAGAAGGAATGTAACAGTTTTGCATACTGTTAACATAGTTTGGGTTAATGGGTACATGTTGTTGTAGTGAGTATGTCATTTGTTGTTGTGACATAGGCATTGTGGGTTGAATGTTATTTTGTGACATAACATTAATTTGAGATTGCTGCAATATATTGGATGGAACTACTGGCTGTTGCTGTTGTATATGCATTTGAGTAGATGTTACAGTATTGGTCGGAATTTGTTGCATTACAGCTTGTTGAAGTTGCATGGAATTCAAGCTTTGTGCCTGTGAATAAGTAGGTTGATGCATGAGCGGTTGATTAGTCTGCATTGGCAATTGTTGTGGTTGAGATTGCATCATTTGTGGAGGTTGTTGATATTGCTGTCCAGGTTGTTGCATATGTTGTGGTTGTTGTGATTGAATGACTTGTTGATTTTGAGATTGAGGTACAGACATTTGAGAATTTGATTGATTTATTCCTAACTGCTGAGTTAATACCTGATTTTGTTGAGGCATACTTTGATTTGATTGTAGAATTTGTTGTGACATTGACTGACCAGATTGGCTAGTTTGGGTTAGTTGTTGCTGTAATTGCTGTTGAGGTTGCTGTTGAGGTTGCTGTTGAGGTTGCTGTTGTTGCTGCTGTTGAACTTGTTGATTTTGGTTTAATTGTTGTGCTTGATTAAGAGTTTGTTGAGAAATTATTTGCCCTGTATGTGTAATTTGTTGATTATTTTGATGAATCATTTGATTTTGACTAGTAATTTGACCAATCTGTTGTTGCTGAGAAATTTGCTGTTGATTAATTTGTTGAGGTTGAGATTGAATTTGAGTTGTTTGCATTTGTTTTGAGTGTTGTAATTGTGTCTGTTGGGATTGTAAACTAATTTGTTGAGGTTGTTGTGAAATTTGTTGATTCTGTTGAGCTATTTGTTGCATTTGATTTGATTGAGGTATTTGTTGTGACTGATTAGTCATTTGAGTAAGCTGGGTGATATGATGAGTTTGTTGAGGTATTTGCTGCTGGATTTGTGAACCTTGTGGTCCTTGTATTTGTTGACTTACTTGTTGCATTTGTTGGGGCCCTTGTTGTTGTTGTTGTTGTTGTTGTTGTGATGAAGGTACTTGCTGGACATGTGTCTGTTGAGATTGTGGTGTTGGTTGGGGTTGTTGAATATGCTGTTGAGGCATTTGTTGCGTTTGTTGAGGAACAGACTGAGTTTGTTGAGGTTGACTAGGCTGAGAAATTGATGGTTGATGTGACAATTGTTGATTTTGTTGAACCATTTGAGATTGCATTTGATTTTGTTGCACCATGGTTTGTTGGGGATTTGGTTGTTGTTGCATTTGTTGCACAGGTATTGGTAGTTGTTGTTGATTTTGTTGTAATTGAACATGATTTTGTAATGATTGATTTTGAATGGGAATTGACTGAAATTGTTGTTGATTAATGTGTTGACTGGGTAAAGGGACTGTAGTTGAAGATTCAGAAGTAACATTTTGAGACTGGACTAGGGGTGAATTATAATACTGAGGAACTTGTTGATTGATCATTTGATTAACTGATTGCTGTAATGGTGCACAGTTAGGCAGTACAGTTTGATTTGGTGATACAAATGATTTTTGAAACTGTGCTGGTATATTATGTTGTATGATTTGTTGTTGTAAATTTGCCTGTGACATAGGTTGTTGATATTGTTGTGGTATTGTTTGGGTAACATGCTGATCAACAGAATTCAAATGCTGAATAGGTTGTGGTTGTAGTGATGAGTTTTGGTTTTGCATAACATTAATAACAGGTTGAGTTTGTTGTAACTGAGGTTGCATAACTCCAGCATTGGCAATTACTTGCTGAATCTGATGAGACTGTAAGCTGGAATGTGGTATACTACCTTGATTAACATTATGCTGTGTTGATAATTGAACTTGAGTAAGACTTTGTGGTTGTGGAGCTTGTACAGAAGCCGCAACTGGTTGACTTGTTACAAGTGGAACTTGCATATTAGTTTGTAAGCTTTGACCAGGAGAAACACAGGCACTATGAATAGGAGTAGTTACACCAGATGACACAATGTTATAGGTAGAAGTCTGATTTTTATAATTATCAGAAGTATTACAATTACTAGTATAAGTACTTACATTATTAGTACAGACTCTAAACTCAGGACATTCATGATGACCATTATCTAATGGTTCAGCTGTATCCAAGTCATTTGCTTGAGAATAAGCTTTATTATCACCATTTACCATCATTATTTTGTTGTTTCCTGGTTGCTGTTGGTTCATTGAATGATCTAAAAAATCCATACATACCCAACGACCACGTTTGAATGGTTCTGTACTTTCAATTTTTACAACTTTAAATCGTTCATTCCTATTTTTATTTTGAAGACCATTCAAATCACATTCAATTTTTTGTGAGTTAGTATCAATACCATGCATATCTTCATTTTTAATGGAACTTAAAGAATGGCCACTATCAGAATTATCAACGATAGCCAAACCATATTGTGAGCTGGTCGGTATAACTGGTGCAGAACTGCCTAAATCATTGGACGTACTATATACAACCATGTTGTCAGCATAATTTTGTAAATCGACATCATGCCTATTATCTGTTCTGTGTTCATGAACATGTGAATCGGTGTCTGGTGAGTCTTCATCATTGTCATCATTATTTGGTTCTGTGATACTGGTTATCTCAAATGATGTCTTCTTGGTAACCGAGTTATCGCTGGGTGGTAGTAAAGAATTGGTATTTTCAACACAATTCTGCTTAACATCAGATGGTGAGTCGTTAACCTTTTGATCAGCATTACTATCTTCCATAGCGAAATGTCTTTATAATAATCTAAAATAATCCTAAAGAATGGATTAGGCTGGGAATATTGTAGCCTAAAGATATGTTTGTAACAATATTGATATCAATATATTACAGTGTGTTAGAAAATGAAAACAAAAGTGCATTACATACTTTTATTACTATGTACATTGTGTTGAGAAGATACGTCAATGAGCTGATATGAATGACGATAAAAAAATAAAAAAAACATATGCGTACTTTTACAATCGCTTAGTTGCGACATTAAACAAATACTACGGCACGGATTAGAGGCGTTAATGTGGTGATTAAGAGAAGCGGATAAAAATTAACGACATTGAGAAATAAACAGTCCATACAAATAAACTTTAAAGCAATTCACAGACGAACTGCATATTTCGACGAAAACACGCCTCGTCAGGCAAGAATGCGCGAAATAAAAAGAAACAACCTCGACCTTGCGAACATATGGCTACTGCTTATCAGATATCGCATACATATTACCATGGAATAAAACAGATTTTTACTAAACTACAACATGATTATTAACAACGATACTCGATAAAACTTCATTCTTGATTCCAAAAAGTAAAGACCATAAAGACAAACCTTACTCTGTCATGGACGGACAACATTTTATAAGTATTTGATTCCATTCAATTACTGCCGTGATACGTACACAATGATAAAGATAACCATAATGCCAACTGCAATTTTCAGTGTTTACTATTTTTTTTGTATTATTTATATTTATCAATTTTTAATATATTTTGAGTAGCCTTAATTCATATTGTTTTAAAGATATTAGAAACATTTTTTTTTTTTTTTTACTATTATTTGTATTTTTAAAATGTAATTATCAATATGAATTACAAATACTAAAATTACTCATGTTTCTCTGATAATTTGGTGATGTCATCGTTCTAAAATAGTAACAAATGTTTAAATGATATGTAGTATACATCATAAAAATGTCCGAAAAATCAGTTTTACTTTACATATTAGCATTGATTATAAATACTAGTATTTATAATCAATGATATTAGGTATGCCAATGACTATGGCACAGTGATGTCATAGTAAAATTGAGTAAATTCTTGAAATTACTTTGTTTTGACAAATAATTATGCATTAAGAACTATGATTATTAAAATATTTATTAAGATTTATTTTAATATTCTTTGGGGAATACACAATCTGATGCAATACCTCAGTAATGAAGAATTATACTTAAATTTTAATAGTATTAGTGCATCTATAGATGTATCTAAATATATACCTATATAGAAAATAAAAAATTGAAATAAATAACATTTAATTAATAATATAAAATATAAATAACATTAAAATATTTTAAACTTAAATTTCGGTATAATAAAAAACAAATGTTATTAATTATTAATTCAGTTTTCAAAACATAAACTTTTTTTAAAAAAAAAATAGATGTAGCACTCTTTATAACTCTACATGTTTATACATATATATATATATATATATATATATATATATATATATAATTATATACAATTATAAATATATAAGTTTATTATTAACTACCACCTACATTTTTACTTTTCTAAAGTTAAACTTTAAAACCAAGATATTTTTTTTTAAAATTACATAATTATGCAGAATTCAATACATGCTTGAAAAATAGGATTCTTAAGAATTAATTATTTAATAATTTTAATTATTAAACTAAATGAGTATTATTATTTTTAACATCAGCAGTTAATATTCTATTAACCTTATAAATGTATTCAGTTATAGAGTTAAAGAATATTTTGTCATATATAACATATAAGCATTGAATTTTTAACTTATCAGTAATCTACATGGTATACAATACAGTTTATAATTAAATATATATAAAGTATAAAAAATTTTGATTCTTGTTTATATATGCTTTTAATATTTACCATTTAAGGTAATATTAAGTCAAATCACTGTAAAAATAAAGTCTATTAACAAAAATAAATATTGAATTAATAATTCAAAATATTTTTTTTTTCGATGTGCCAATTTGATGAATTAAAATAAACTAAAATCTCAAAAATTTCTTGGCAAACTGTATATTTGTTTATTTCAACTACTTTTATATTTTTTGGCAAGAATAAATAATCTATAGACAGGCCCTGAGTATAATTTATAATTTTGACTACAAATTGTCTACTCCTTTTTCTTAAATGTTAAAATAAAATTGTAATATTAAAGCCATAATTATTTAATAAACATACAAAAACACTATACTTTTTCAGTATGTCTACTGTTATTCATAGTTAGGTATAGATACAAATTAAAAAGTAAAAATTTAAAAAAAAAACAAATGTTAATTTTAATATTGATAATACTTATTTGAAACTAAAAATTTTCAACTCAAGTTTAATTCAAGTATTTTCAAACATTTCGTCGTTTTTTGATCTGAAAACTTGTCAATAATATCATCAAACTCAGGTGAGATGTGTATCATTTTAATTTATAATATCCCAAGATAGTTTGAATATTATTGACCAAAAATGTAGAACATAATATACTTTTTATTATTTTCAATGATGAAAATTATTTTTTACTTGATCAGTTGGTAAGAGGCTTTGCACCAAAAATGTGTAGATAGATTTTCCACTTTTTTTTACTGATATTCGTATATTATTAATGAATTATTATTATTATTATTATTATTGAAAATTAGTAACATTTTTTAATATGTGATGAGAAAGTCAACTATGAAATTGATATTGTTGTCATGCAAAATTATTGGGATCCACTTCTAAATATACGACTAACTAGTTTGTATGCATACATAAATTGTAAATTTTTAATCAAGTCATTTATTTTATTGTTATTGTTATTATTCTTATTAAACAAAAATATAAATTTTTCTTCTACTTCAATGTACCAATTTGTATGCAAATTTTTGTTAATTTAAGTAATTCAGATGTAAATCTATCACAAATTAAAAAATGAATATATTTTATAAACTTCCGTTTTTTTTTTTTTTTAAATTTAATGAGTATTTCTCAAAAAGCAAAAAATAATTAAGCATTATCGCTGTACTTCTTTTGAACCATCTAAGTGTCAAATTTTTTGCTTTAAACCATTAAAATATTATTGAACTTTTTGTACTAAATCTATTAAAGAGTTCTAAAATTGTACAAAAGCATTATTGAAAATTAGTTTTTTGTTGCAATCTAAAGGTTTTTAGAATTTATATTTATTTGTTTTAATATATAACAGAAAATAAATTTCCCCTTTTTAAAATGTTTTTTTTTATTAATTTATCTACTAGTGTATTAATTTTTATTTCGAGATATTTCAAAAAAAATATATAAAATATGAGTATAATTTTGTCGTAATGCTTTAGTTTCATTATCATTTGCTAATTGTTATTTTTTTGAAAATGATTTAATATTTATTATTTTATTACACTTTAGATACAAAAACAATGTATTATACAAAAAACTACATTAACATAATAATATTCTTAAAATATAAGTTCTACATTTTCTTAATATGTAAAATATTTATATATATTTTTTTTTAGTTTTCATGCTGTGGATTATATGGAAGGAATAGTTATAAAGCAAAACAATTGCCAGTACCAGAATCGTGTAGTCTAAATCAATATAAGAATGATAAAGATGTTGATAGGGAAACACAGTTTCATGTGGGTTGTTTTAATGTAGTGAAAAAATTAGAGGAAAAAATTTTAAATCCAGTCATTACTCTTACATTGATTTGTTCATTTTTACAAGTATTTATATAAATAAATTAATAAATGCACTTATTATTTGTCTTTTTGTCATAATAATTTTATGTTAATAAAGATGTCAAATGCCATTTTGATTCTGAATTTGTTAAGACCTAAACCAAAACCAAGAAGATATCATATTGCATATATAAAAACATGATTTGGAAAATATTGAAAAATTAATCTTGGATATTACTTACAATGTATAGCAGAAATGAATACATTAAAACGCGTTTTGTATATAGTTAAATAATAAAAAAATAATAATATCAAAGTCTTCACCAATTCATAAACCAGTAAAATTAATTTACTACAAAAATCAATATATTATAGTTATAACAAATAATAAGTTATGGTTTTATTTTATTTTATTAGATAATTGTATTATTTTTAATTTTTGTAAGTTTATTTTAAATGTATCTATCTGTCAATTTAATATATTATATTAAAAAAAATTTAAAGTAAGTTACTAAAAAATAATAAATGTTTAGACAGCAGTCGATACTCTTAACTAAGCTATTACAGTAGTCGCCGCTTATTGGACTCACGGTTAATTGACTCATTTGCCTATTAGACTTAAAACGGCTGGTCCCGATTCGCACATATACTAACACACAGCAAAAAATTCGTCTATTCGACTCACACACCGGTTAATAGGGTCATTTGAAAATTTTGCTTTTATTGCAGAAATAAAATAAATTACTTTTTCACAAAATGTGAATTCAAACCGTAAAAGAAAAAGGGTCAGTAAAGAAGAAGAAGTTGAAGAAGCTTTGAAATAATGGTTCACACAAGTCAGAGAAAAATAGTTATAACCGAGTTACAGGACCATTGTTACCCCAAAAAGCCGAAGATATCGCGAAAAAATGGGCAAAGATGATTTTGTGGCAACAGAAAGTTGGTTTCACCGATGGAAGAAACGCGAAAACATATCATTCGTTAAGCCACGTGGAGAACAGGGAGAAGCAGACCATGTAGGTGCACGGTCGTGGATTCATTCAGAATGACCATCTCTTATCGCCAAATATCCTCCATCTTTTGTGTTCAATGCGGATGAAACTGGACTTTATTTCAGGGCATTACCTGAGCACACTTACGCGTTTAAAAATGAAAAAAATAGAGGAAATAAAACTAGTAAAGAACATCTAACCATATTATGTTGTGCAAGTATAGATGGTGAAAAAAGAAAACTGTTTGCAATTGGTCATTGATTTTTAAGTCATTCGCCTTATTGACTCATTCGGTTAATTGAATCAAATATTCGAGTCCCAAAGTGAGTCCAATAAGCAGCGACTACTGTAATAGCTTTATCAGAAAAAAAAATGTACATTCCATTTATTTGTTTTTTAGATGTACAATATCTTGAGTAACATAATAATCAACAAGTTTAAAAAAACAAAATACATTATGTATAAAACAAATTAAAAATAAAATAAAATAGATTTTACACAATCTAAAATTATTAAATATTTTATTAAGTAATAATTATAATACCAACAAAATATTTTCATTTGATATTGACTAAATTTTCATAGCAAAAAAAATTGAAAGTTGAGAAAAAAAATGTTATATAAAAAAATTAAAATTCAGTCTTTTGATTATCACCCCTTATAATATCTATACACCGTCTAGCAAATTCTTCAAACATAGGTTCAATCATAGCTTTTTCTAATTCTTCATTAGGATTAGTACTGTTATCTATTTTTTCCAATATTTTTTGTAAATAAGAATTAGAAACTAATTCTTTTAAATGGGCGTCGTAACCTAAAAAAAAAAAATTAATATTAATAAAATTGTTCAGTAAGAATTAGAGTGATATATTTAATTTTACATTTTTGGGAAATATTTTTTGAAAACTAATTTAGTTTAGTTAAATATAACAGTGCATTAATAATTTGCATGATATCCAATTATAATATACTTTAAGATGTGAAATTGAAAATATTTGTATTCAAAAATGTTTATAACTTATAAAAGTAATTAATAAAAATATAGTGCGAGATAACTTAAAATTAAAATAAATAAATAAACTTAAAAATTAATGTTTAATATAAACTTCAAAGTATAAAGTATATAATAAATATCTTAACACTTTATTTAGGTAATATTTTTAGTATATCTCTAGAGTTCTTAATGTTTTAAACAACCAAAAATCCAGTAATTAGATTGGATAATAAAAACAAATGAAAAATTTTAGCAAAATTACAGTCGATTCAGAATATTGCATAATAAATATTACATAACATCTTTCAGAAACTTTTAGCCAATTCAATGAACTAACAAATAATAATTTATCATTGTTTTTAAATTTATAATATTAATACAAAATTAACTGGTACTACAATGGTGAATTTAGTATATATCATATTTTTATTATTTGATTAAACTTCAATAGCAATTATTTTTATCTTATCCACAGAGTAGGTCAATATTTGAATAAACATAAACCAGTATTGACATAATTATTATCGACAAAAACTATTCAAGTGGAAGATTGAATTTTAATAATATGAACGTGAAACTAATTTATTATTAGTTTTACTTAAAATCTAATAAGAATAACCTTGAAATAGCTTTTAAATAAAAATTTAGACTATGGTGTAACTTTTAAGTAATCGTGTTTGCAGTAAAAAATCAATGAAATCATACATTTATAAGTAACCTGAAAACTAGATTTAGTATACCACATGTAATAACAAGGTTTATACATACAAAGTAAATTCAATTTTTCTGGAGGGATAGTATCTTCCGTTGGATACAACTGTGTATTCTGTAACACTTCAACATTCTGGCTGTTTAACGTACAATCATCTAATGAATGATTTTTGTAACACGCAACTGAACAACTGAAAATAATAGGTAATTTTAGATTTGTTTTAATTTATTTATTTATTACTTACTATTTTATACATCTGCATTTGGGACATTTATATTTGGTTTCGTTAGTTTTACAAATATCACACTTCATTATAATTTTCTTCTTTGAAATACTTATTATAGTTATTGAAAATTTTAAATTTAATTAGTACAAAAAATGTGTAGTATCTATGAACAATATCAATGAACAAATTACCATTGATGATTATTTACGCCAAATTATTGATAAAATTTTATGATAAATATTTTCATTAGGATGTAGATAACACAGAATAATTAAAAGTTTCAAATAATCTATGACAATACCAATTACCATGGACATTTTAATAATACGAAGTAATAACATAAACACATAGTACAGTACCTATCCTATGTGGCTATGTTAAATCGAAGTGTACCTTTTTATTAATTTTGATTGGATTGTTTTTATAGTCTGAATAAATATTAAATA
This sequence comes from Sipha maydis, assembly GCA_034509805.1. Classification (NCBI taxonomy): domain Eukaryota; kingdom Metazoa; phylum Arthropoda; class Insecta; order Hemiptera; family Aphididae; genus Sipha; species Sipha maydis. The sequence continues at coordinate 91,476 of JASXSY010001807.1, read as the reverse complement.
AATAAATACAATTTTAATTAGTTAACTAAATATATGATAAACAAAATTAATATGTTAGATGTTTCATATATGTCGTTCTGTTATTACGGATACCTATCTTAATATGAAATATATTTACTTACTAGTTTTTGAATTATTATTAAAAAAAATTAAATATTTACTTTAAAAATAATTTGTAAATATTTTAAACTAATAGGACAATTTCAATGACTTATTTATTGTTTAAAATCTGTTGAGTGGCAACTGGCAAGTGGTTTCATAACTATTAAGGACTCAGAAATTTAAACTATGCACGTATTATGAACTAAACCAAAGTGATCTATTTGTATATGTATAGTGACTACAAGGGTGAAGTGGATCACCAGCAACTAGGACAATACTCGGTTGCCTGGCTTGCATTTACAAAAAGTGGCTTGAAATTTTTTTAAAATAATTAATATTTTATTATTTTTAGTTGAACTTAATTTGTGATATTATTGTACAGAAATGGGAAGTCCATACCATGATAAAACTCTAGTTCTAATATATTTAACATAAAAAACAAAAAATTTAATCTAAGCTTAAACTAAATAAAATGTTTTATATTATCTAAAAAGAAATATATTTTAATTGCTTTTACCTTATATGCCTTGAACTGCTTATTAATTATTATTAAAAACAATGTAATTATGTTTATTAATATTTTATAACTTAAGATATTTGCTGCCAACCAGTTTCTCTTACGAGCTACAATTTATAATACTGAACAAAAAATTAACGATTTAGGTCCTGGCAGAGACGCAAACTAATTAGATTTGTGGTTGGGGTAGAACAAAAGTATTAAGTGCCCACTTATGAAAAAAAAAATTGATCGCTGCATTCCCATGAAAAAAATTATGTAGTATTAGTATACTGATGTATGATTATTATTATGTCTGAAAATTGATTATTGATCAATTGCTCACCCATCTACCAAATTAAGTGGACAATTGTCCCTCCCCTCCCCTAGTTCCTAAGATTCGTGCCTCTAGATTCTGGTACATATAATAGTAAGACTACAATTTTAAATGTTGAGTATCAAGATCAAGGTATTATTTGTACATAAGTAAAATCATATTCATAATGCATTAATTAGTAGTCAGTTATAGTAGATATTCAATTCTAAATATATAAATAATTTAATAATTTATAATAAAAATTATTTTGGTAATAATATGGATATATTTGTATAAATATAAAATAATACTTGTGTACAATTATGTATCTACTCAGAGGGAGTTTTTTTGGTTCAAATATTTGATATAATGTTCAAACATTTTTATGTTTGACACTATTTTACAAATAAAGCTATAAAGAATATAAAATGTGTATGAAAATAAATTGTTAATAGTTTCTACCAGTAAGTGAAAATTGTATTATGCTTCTCCCAATCAAAAAATGATTTGCACACATATACCTATAAAATAATACCTATTTGTCTGATAAGAATTTTTGAGCTTCTGTTCCTGAGTGACTATAATACTTCTGACTTACATTATATTTTAGTATGCATTAGGTTATACTGAACTAATAAATAGTACACGATAATTTTTGAATTCTTTAAATTCAGATTTATAAAATCAGGAACTATTAAAACAACAAAAAATAATAATTTTTATAAGTAGTATTTTTTATTTTAAATACCTAAAATACATAATTCATAATACCAGGATACAAGAAAGTAAATTACTTTTTAAAAATATAAACAAACTAATACTTAAACGTTAAAGGTATAAATAACAGAAAAAAGTAAGTTTATTGCTTTAAAAATCACATAAAATAACTGTTAATCTAATATTACAAAAAATTCTACATTATATTTAAATTATATAATTGAATATTCAATTTAATAATAACTAAATTATGAACAAAAATAAAATGTTCTTAATCAAGATAATCTAATAAGAATAATTAAGTTCTTAGTTATTTAATACATTTAAAATTATACTAAAAAAGGAACAATAAGATGTACAACAAAAAGTAATGAAAATATAAAAAACTATGAGACTCACCTGATTTTACCTAATTCAGTTTGATTTAAATTTAAAGATTTAAAAGGCACAATAATTTGTCTACTCATACTAAAGTATAAATATTCAAAATTCACCAATTCTGTATTAGTTGCTAGAATATTATATTAAAACACTCATAATATTAAACTTAAGAAATATCTGAATTATAAAAGTAAACTAGTATCACAATAATTGTTATGGCTAATATTAAAAGATCTAACAGTTTTTGTGAGAAAAATTAAAGAAATTATACTTAGTATATCTAATTTAAATAAGTATTATGATAACAATGTTAACGAAAATTTAACTTTAGATATGTTTAAAATCCTAAAATCTATTATGATTTTTTTAAACGTAACACTAACTTTCTTAATTATTACATAATTGGATTTAGTATTGCTGAAATCATAATTATTTATAATTTTTTTTTTTTTAAATAAGACACATTCAAATTATACGTATAAAATTTTTTATTTAAAGCATAAAAGGTTTTTTTATATTGGTATAGATGTGCTTATAAGAAAATATATAAAAATTAAATAATACTGTCATTGTAAATTTGAAAGAAAGTTACAAATTTATTTTTAAATAATTTGTAGACATTAGAACTACGATCATTTTTTGTTATCACAATTTCTTTGTTTTTATTTTGTTTACATCACTAAACTAAAATTAAGATAAAAATATTGCAACAAATTATTAAACAAATAATGTTAAATAGAAGAAGCTAAATATTAATGAAAAACTTTTTCTTTTTTTGTAATATCACGCTACAGTTGATTGTTTTACATTATTTTCTTAAGGATAAGAGGTATCTATATTCATAATAAACATTAATCAATATAGTTTATAAAATTAAAATTTTTAATTATTATAAAACTTCTAAATATTAATTTAATAAATTGATTTAAATTGACTAGCATTAATATAACCATAACTTTAAATTCTAGAAAACAATTGTAATACTGGATATAATAATTGTTTATTGTCAGTTTAAATCTAAAGTTATTTTGAGTAAACATATTAAATGGTTTTGATTTAACATTTATATTTTTTGTTCTTATTATACATTTTGTATAAATAAATTATACAAAAATACAAAGAATATGTATAGTTTTTAATTAGTATATATGAAAATATATTTATATAAGATTTACAATGACAGCTCTATTAAGTATTTTATACTTGAAATAATGCATTATGGAAAACAAAGATAAAATAACACCAAAAACTTAAACCTTATACCTTATATTTTTTTCCCCTTCTAAGGTTTTAAGCCGGAAAAGGTTTATTATAATAAAATTAAATATATATAATAATGATATAACAAGTATAAATTTGTTATAAATATTTTATAAACATATTTAAGTAAAATTGTTATAGTACATACATATTTCATTAATCTAATTAAATATCTTTGGTTGAGTATATTTATTGAACTATGTCATTAAAGATATAAGACATTAATAATAAAACATTAAAAAAATATGAACACAACATTACATTTTATAACATAATATGTTTTAAAATAGAATGAATAATGTTTAATACAAAACCAAATAAATTTTAATTAGAATGTATGAGCTTATATAGAAGTTAAAATATAGTCACATAATAGTTTAAATTAAATGTAATATGACCCTTTTGTGTTTATACTATAGTTTCTGGATCATTCCAGTCATATGGATGAACTAATAAACTAATGTCACTATCAAACGATACTCTTCTAGATCCAGATTGAATAGTATTAATACTATGTAAAAGATCTATATCTTCATCAAATGAACAACCTCCCCCTTCTGATCTCAATTGCAAAGATTCAGTACTTTTTGAAGATAACTGAGAAGTCAATGAATGTTGAGAGTTTTCTTTATAGTACATACCATTAAATGTATACACTTTGTCTGATCTAAAAAAAACTGTATGTCAACACTCAATATTTTTAAATAAAATACCTTAATTTACCGATCAGTATTTGATTGTAAATGATCAGATTGTGGTGAAGACATATCTGATACTAAAGGAGTGCTTTCATCATCACTACTTGCTGTAGCACATACTGCTGAAGATTGATTTGTATCTTGAGGTGGACTTGTTGGTAATTTTTCATTGCTGCAAACTGGTGAAATAGTAACAGCTGGGGGCGTTACCCAACTTGAACTCGCTACTAAGCAGCTTAACATACCAACTGAGCCTGCAATACCTTGTTTTACAATTCCACCCACCTATTTATAAATATTTATAATTAAAAATCAAAATTAAAATTTATAATGTATGAACATACCTGTACAGGATTTTTTGTTTCAGGTACTGAATCTGAATCATCAAGTCTGTTCATAACTAAAGATGCTGGTCTTTTTATGGATTTAAGTAAAAATGGTTTTCCACCCTTTTCACTAGTTGTAGTTACGATGCATGTCTAAAATGTAAATCAATTTTAAGATAAAAATGTATTTTATTGTTTTATAAGAACATAATAATTAGCAAACCTTGTAGTCTATAAGATTTTTTCTTGAAGCTATTGGAGTGTTATTCAATGAATTTGCTGAAATAGAATTGTTTCCATCATACTGAAAGTTTGGATATTGAGCTATACTATGATGTGGTGAATTCTGATAAAACAATAATAAAATGAATAATACTGATAGTCAAATGATTAAAAGATAAAAATAACTTTTTACTTGAAGTAAAAATGCGTCAACATCACCTCCATTATCAGTACTTGATGTTGTACTACATACAGATCCATCACCTATAAAATTAAATATGTATAAATAAGGGTACATACAGAGGGGTGGTGAATTTTAGTTTTAAATGAAGCAGTTACATGTATAGAGTACCCACCCCAAGTCACAAATCACAAGTTACAATTTATTTATAGGCAAATCAATATCAAAATTAATGGGTCCAAACAAAATATTAAATAATACAATTTTATGTCAATATTATAATTATGTATTAATTTTTTCTTCCACATAACCTTATCTACCCACTACATTTTGGTCATGAAGCAGCTGCTTCATTAAAAACCAGTATTAAAAATATAAACATGTATAAAGCTTTTATTCATTACATTCAAAAAATTATTTAGGGCCAAACATAATTTTTTATTTGGTATTTTTTAAATATTAAATCTTAAATGCTATAATAACTTTTGTATACTTAAAATAAAACAATTTAAAATTTTAATATCTAAAAGACTAAATTATATACATCCATATTGATAGTCGTTTTTTTTTTTTTTTTAGTCAATCATATATCATTCTATATACAATTTAAAAATACTGTTCTATAACTTTAATTATAATAAACATAAAAAACTCATAACATTGATACTGCTCAGAATCAAAAATTTCTTTATCCTAATAAAATAAGGCTAATATAACAGTTTTGTGAAACATTGTTCAATTTAAAATTAATAAAATAATGTATTTCATAAAATAATTCAATTAATAATTATTGCATACATTTAAAAACAAAAATAGGATTTTTAAAATGGGTCATGAGTACAATAATTTTGTTATTCATTATTTAATTTTAAGTTATCAATTATTTTTAACAATACCACCATTAAAGCACAATCACTTAGTATATATATATACTTATTGTTTAATTTATAATTAAATTAATTACTATATATAGAACACAGATAGTTTTCTCCTCACAGGACAGTCAAAAATTAGTCACAATAATCAAAAACCCAAACAATTATTAAATGTATAAACAACCGTGGTACAATTTACATGAGATTTTACTTATTAAAATTGAGACACAAATTAAGCTCACATTTTCATTTATAATTAGTACATGATATAAAAATAAATTTTACCAATAATGATAAGAGTGGAAAAAGTAAAAAAGTAAGTAAAATACATTAATTATCTATAAACATAGATCTTAACTGTCATAAAAATATTATAAAAATTAATTTCTAGAGAAGATAAAGGTACAATATTCTACTTGTTTGTATTCAAAATTATATAAGTAATTTATAAATACAAAAAAGATAAAAATATAAAGTATGTAAAGGTTTTAAACCATTTTTTTTAAGTACACTAAAAAATTAACTATGATATCAATTATTAATTATATGATAGGTTTTAGATTTAACCATTTTTATACAGTTGTACAGTTTACGTAAAAATTTCAATTTGTAATTTTTAGATGTATTTTATTTTGTAAATAAAAAATAATATCAAAATACAATTTATAATAATTGATTATTCAACCAAGAAAGAAATATCATAATAAGCTACAAAGTACCTATATAAATACACATTGAAAATCTATAAAATCTATAAATAATAATCTAAATAAATATTAAAAATATTTTTTTTAGAATAATTTAGGTATAAATACAGTTTAGTATTTATAAAGGTCTTTTTAATTTTAAAAATTTAGGTTTCTAGAGTTAAATTTACTTTATTACAATGAATAAAAACAATTCAAATAATTGATCAGTAACAAATAAATTAAATGTGATACTATCATGGAAAGATATATTCATATGTGTTTCAACCATTTATTATAAAACTTATTATATTAAGTGACGCATGTCGAGTATGTGTGGGTTATCTAATTTTCACATTTAATATGCAGTTTTTCAGGAAAAAATAATATGATTCATTATCTTATAATCTATTTCATATAGTATATAGTACAAAAATTGAATTAAAATATATAATATAAATATAAATTATATAACTAATTATATTGATTTAATAATTCCATAAATAAAAATATAAAGGTTTTAAATTATCAAAAAAGTTCAATCAAATCAAAAATTTAAATATTAAATTTTCCCACAATTTGCATTTTAATAAATATATTTGTAACTTCAAAAAAATTAACAGAAAATCATAATTTGAGTGAATTAAAAGATATATAATAATTAATTTAAAAACGACTAGACTACAGAAATAACCACCATTATAAGATTAAATATCAACATTATAAAACTGAATAGTGTGTATTATCATTGCTAAAAAGTTCAAATTTTAACAGGTACTATGAAAAATTGATTTAGTTTAATAACGTAAAATTTAGTATTTATTTTGTAAAATGTACATAATAATAGACCATTTTACAGCATGAATAAGATTCACAAATAGGATATTTTTAACATGAAAATATATTTATATATATCAAAATATATAAATAATGTTAAATTGTAAATATCTTCAACACTTGATCAATAAGTATGCGCATTTAGACAGTATCATACTAATATATAAAAACATTTGTGTATATTTAAGAATCATTCAAACTGATCAATGTATATATAAAAAAAAAAAACTATATGGTTTTAAAAATTTGAATTAGAAAATAAAATCATCAGTACTATATCGTTCATTATCAACATAAGAGCATACAAAATTAGATATTATTTTATTATAACTATAACCATCAAAATAGAAATACATAAAGTAATTAAAAAAAAAAATTAATTAATTGAATATTGTCACATAATAGTTTTGTAGAAAATTCTGAATGTAAAAAAAAAAAATAACTAAAAAAACTTCTTTCAAAAAAAATAAAAATAAAAATAAAATAAAATAAATTACTTTTCTATTTAAGAAATAGTAGTTTTTGAAATATACATTTTGTCAAAAATTTAAAGGCATATTATAAGTGAATAACGAGACACAACAATGGTGAGACACTGATATTAATTATGCATGAAATTTTTTTAAATAAATACATACATTATTTATAATAAAAATCAAATTCCATAATAGTTGATTTTTTTATTAATATAGCACACAATTACTATGATAGCCCTAATTGTAGATCTTTATTATATGTTGAGGTAAAGTTTATTGGTTTTAAGTTAAATTAAAGAAAAATAAAAATATTGTTAATAGATCTAATAAAAATTTAATTTTTTAACATAATTGCAAGATATTTATTGTTGTTAAAAACTCAGATTTAAATAATATATTAAGTTATAAATTAATCTTGAGTCTAATGTTTAATTTTAATACAAGTTGCATAATACATTTTAAAAAGGTATGTTTTGTAAGCTTCCAAATCATCATGAATGATGTTAGTTTCACATTACAAAATACAGAAAATTATTTTGTGTGTAATATTATTTTAAAACAGAAAAAAATATAATTTATAACTTATTAACCGTCAAGATATTCAACAAACAGGTATAATTATATTAACAACATTATTAAAAGGTATGTTTCCGTCTTCTACACCTTCTCTTTAAACTCAAATTAGTACACTAATTTATTTAATAATTAATTTAGTACACTAATTATTATTTATTATTATAATTAATATATCCTTTATTTTTTTATTGAAATACCACAGAAATCAAAAATTATTTTCAAAGAATAGAAAAATATATACAAATTTTAGTTTTTATTTGGATCACAAAATTATAATATTGAGATTTTTTTTTTTTTGTTACAGATATTATACTGATAAAAATGATAAAATTAGATTTTTAAATAAATAGCAATGAACTAATTTATATATATTTTAAATTTTAATATTATAAATATATGTATATTTTCTATGGATACAATATAATTAAATAAAAATAATAAATATAAATTTTAAAAGCAATAGCATTAATTTAAAATTGTTCATGTTTGCATCAATAAAAAAGAAAATAATTATAATAATTTATGAAAATGTTAATGACCCTCTCATGTTAACTTTAAAATAAATATGTTTTTAAATATTTTAAATAGATTATTAGTTTGTAGGAAATTAGATATGTTATAAAAATATAAATTATATATTTTTATCTGGTATAATAACTATATTCTTAAAATAGAAAATAAGGTCAAAAAAAATTATAATATAAACATACAATATAAATAATATTAAGATAAAAAGAGTTAATTAATTAAATTAAATCTATATATATATAAAAAAAAAAAAAAAAAAATGGGAAACACTGATATAATCTATCTATTAATCTATATTTAATATAAATTCAGGGATAATTAGTAACAAAATATGCTACAGTAATGTAATGTTTTAGACTCAAATTTTGATCTTTGTTGAAGTTTTATGTAATTTTTTTATTCAGTTTATCTCAATTTTTCAGATTACTATCCAGAAATTTAAAAATAACCCTCAATAATGTCTAAATGACACTAATATACTCCCATGATGCTGATGATTGGAGTAATCCTTCTAGTCAAAATGATGTCACAGACACAGAAAATAAAAATACATCATGATAAAACCAACATATTCATAATTTAAATCACAATCTGAAACTGATCTATTTAATACACAATATTTTTTAAATATTGTTTAAATAAATTTTTATTTTAAATTAATAAAAATATAAAAACATTTTTTATTTTTACTCAGTGATTAATTTTAGGTTAATTAGAAGGAATACTGAAATGTAAAAATATGATTTAATATTATACACCAAATCAACAAACATATAATACTTAAAAAATAGTTAAAAACATTATAATATCTTTGAAATGCAATATATTTTTTCAACCAACTGAACTGGTATTATTTTATAAAATGTGAAATTTACATTTTAAAAAAAATCAATTAAACAAAGGAAAATTATACACCACAAATCAATTAAAATATTCTAAATATACGTATGAACACAAATAAATTAAATGGAAAATCACTCAGTTTATAAATTAAAAGTTTATAATTCATTCAGTTTATAATTCATAAGTTTATATTATCTATTAGATAGGTAACCAATATGATTGATAATAAAATTGCATATTAATTTCAATAAATTCAGGTTCTAAAGAAGTTGAATAATTATTTTATTCTTAAAAAAGTACATTTTAACCTTGAATAATTTGAATAAAGAATGAGTTATTAATTTGAATTATCAAAAAATCACTGAAATCAAAATCAAAATTAAAATTTTAATCTTCTTAAATGAAAAATTAAATTGGGGTCACACTCTAACATATTGTTAATAAAAATATTAATTTATATGTTTGAAAATTATAATATTTTCAACTAGTTAAAAATGTACAAATAAATATAATAATCACAAATTATAAAATATTTTTTTATTTAAAATCCAGAAGCTAAAATATTTGTTTATGAGTATTTTTATTAGTTTAGAACAAAAACAAATAAATGTTTACGTGCATAAATGTAGCTCAATATAATTAAAATAAATGTACTCAATTTACTTTAAATTTCAAAATAACTCACTATTTAAACATTCAGTAAAATATTTTACAAAAATAAATTCACAATCATTTCAACTACCAGCAACGTTTATGGCAAACTCAAAACTAAAGCTAATCTTAAATTATATATAATAAAGTATATACATCCATTAATTCCAGGTATACCGTTTAAGAAGATATATCTATCCATTGCTATTTGCTACAGTCAAATATTTAATTTATTAAATTGGATTGTTATAAAGTAAATTCTGCAAATTATAAACAATTGTAAAAAAGTGATTATTAATAATTTATTCTAATCAATAAAATAATATATAAACAATAAATAATTTGAGTTAATTTAAGTAATCAAAAAGAAAAGAATCCATTTAAAGATCTAAATAACAGTTTTAATCAAAAGTGGAAAATAGTGATAAACAAAAGTAATAAAATAATATCATGCACTAGCTCAAAATTCTTCACCATGCACTCCATCAACAATAACTAGAAACTCTGACTTTTTATTCATATCAATGATTACATTAGAATTACATTCTCCTAATTTATAATTATTAGTGTTGTGTTCATTTTGACTTTGATGTCGCATCTGCTCACCTGTAATTATGTCGATAGGCTGCTGTGGAACTTGCAAATAAGTAGCTGCTGCAATAGTACCCTGTTCTTCAGATTCCTCCAGAACATCTTCACATGCTTCTTCATTAAGAGTTTGCAATGCACCACATATCATTTGTTCTTCCAATGTTACCTTTATTTAATATATCCACTTAATATTTTATGTGATGAATTAAAATAAACACTATACATAGTTATTTTTTGTTTTATTATCAATGAGAAGGATCAGAGTGTGTAATGTCACGAAGATCCAATACTTATGACCCAATACTTTATTTTCCCTTTCTCTTTCTCATTTACAACAAATGCCATTTGTGAACTAATCTTTATTAATACAACCATCGGTTATAAATAATATTTATAACCAACAATACAACATTCCTGATTTGGTTTTTTTGAAATATAATACATATTTGTACTATATCTGAAAATTTGATTAAATGTGCTTACATAATATTAGTTTGCATTCTAATTTGTTACAAAATTAAACCAGGGGTATATATCAATAAATGTTATTTCCTTACTTGTTTTTCAACTGATGATACTTTTGATGCTTTCTGGTCTTTATCATTCAAAGTTGCTTGTACATTATTACTATTATTGGATGATCCTAAATATTTAAAATTATTTATTGATGTAAATATAATAATTATTATTTTAAAAATATTTAAAGTAAAGTTATATCATCTAAAATAGAATAATCATAAAATTATTGCAATACCTCTTCTTTCATGAGAATGATTTTTTGAACTACCAGATCTAGTATGTTTAAAACTAATATTGCTGTTAATTTCATTACTTATTAAGTATTCTTTATCTCGTAATGCTAATAAAACAATGCGGAAAAGTTCCCAATCGCCAAAATTCATTTTTAATACCTAAAATAAAACCAATTTGCAAAATATAAATATAACATATTACATTTTTAAAAGTATTATATTATTACATTTTTTAGATCATTTAAATTGCAATGTAAAAGTACACAACCAGTGAGATTGTTATCTTTAATTATTTGAGTATATTTTGGAATGTTTGATTCTTGCAAATCTTTAATTCTTATTAATAACTTACAAACATCATCTACACTTGAAGTTGACAATTTAATATTATTAAATTCATCCTAAAAAATTTAAATAAATAATATTTAAAGTAATATACATTAGTCATTTAATATTACTGATAATGATGAAATGGAAAAATTTTGGAGTTGGCTTGGTAATTCATCGTAAGATGTATGCCATCGATTTTGAACTTGTTGATTCCACAGTACAGCAGATTGTGGTTCATTTAACATTAATGTAGCAGGTAAGGTTTCTTGTTGAAGTGATAATTTAGCTCCCATTTTCTTAAATTAAATTACAATTGATCATTGAAAACGGAATTAAGTAATATATATAATGAATTAAGTTATTCTTAATGTACAAATACTTATCAAAACTAAATTGTACAGGTAAATATTTGGATTTACTAATGGTTCTTATCAAAATTGAAAATATTTTTACTAAAAGTATCAAATTGTGATACTTCAGAATTATATATTTTGTAATTAAACAAGCAAAAGAAGCCAAAAAACATTCAGTCAAATGAAAAAGTTATCAGCTTTAACAAAAAGAAATTAGTAACATTTTTCTGGTTAAAAAAATAGTTTTGACTAGTAATCAGGTTATAGCGAAAATAATTATATTGTAAATATTATAGAAGTATAAGGATGTATATTTAATATATATATTTTAAAATATTAACTAACTTGTCTTCTTAAAAGTTGATTATGGACTCTTCGTGTTTGAAGTTCATTATGTGAAATTGTTGGCCTAAAAAGATTGGAATCTTCGGAGTTTTGCATTTCATCTTTAATAACTTTTCTCAAGTATGGATCCAAATTGATAGTAAATGGTAAGAATATCCTTAAATCGCTCACCAGTAATGTTGTTCGATGAAAAGCAAGAAATATTTCAAATTTTTTTTCATCTTTATCCATTTCCATTAATGGATCTATGTCTTTTGAAAATTGTATTTGACGACGTACCCTATACATTTTAATATAATATAATTCAATTTATTATTCAAATAAATATAATGATATATTCATACAGTGTGATCATGATAAGTGGAAACATTCAATAACTATGTACAGGCTTCATATATTTAAATTCTGATTTTTTGGCTGACTAATAAACATTATTATACACATATTCAAATAATTACGACTATTTTTGTGACAGTTAATTTTGCGAATGCACACCATAACTTTTTTTTTTTTAAATGACGACCTATTTTTGACCACAAATAATTTTTTTTTTTGTTTTTTAATGAATTTTGGCGGTTGAATTTCATTTCTAAGTTGAAAAATGGACGAGTCATAGCAATTTGATTTTATGTTATTTGCATGGGTATAACATACTACAAAGTACATAGTTAATAATAATAAATACTAGTGCTCTTGATACCCGGGTACCCGGGTTTTACAGGTATTACCCGATTTACAAAATTTTGGGTACCCGTTATGGATCGGGTACTCGTTATGATTTGTATACTCATTACTAGATCTGGGATTTGTATGTAAATACATATTTTTTTTTAAAACATGATTAATTAATTAACTATTGCAAATGATAAATTCGTTTCACATGATTTACAATAAATTAAGAAATATTTAACTTTACATATTTTTACATATTCTGTAAATTTTGACAACAATTCCAATATGTATTTATAATTAAATAATAGTATAAGTGTATATAAGAATATGAAAGTATTAATAACTAGACTTTAGTTTATCTTATCTGTTTCTGTTCGATAACCATAGCTTAATGATCTTAGGTATATTAAGTTATGTATATTTTAGATTATATTTTTATAGATAATTTTTATATTTTCTTAGATATTTTTTATTCGAATAATTGTGCAATGTATAATTTAATATTGATTACCTCTTAGGAGTTAAGACTTAGCTAAACCGTTTATGTACATCAAAAACCATCGGGTACCCAAAAATTTTGGGTAATGGGTACCCACTACCCGAAAACATTGACTACCCACAAAATCGGGTATTACCCGGATAAATGGGTACCCGGGTATTACCCACATCAAATCAAGAGCACTAATAAATACGTAAAAATAAAAATAAAAATAACTAGTCCACTTTATAAAATACCTGTTTACCTATTGTGTTTATCTTTATTAAACTTATCTAAAAAATTGTATTGTAGTTATAATGTATAAATAATATCATACGGGCATAGGTACCAGTTATAATTCAAACATTTTTCACAGTCGATATTATTCTGCAGTAAGTGCCAGTATCTAATAAGAAATAAAAAAAATCGATATTTTATGATTTAAACCAGAATTAATAGTTATCTATAAGTAATTATGGACAATTCAGAAAAAGTTGACATGCTTTATATATATTGGGAATGCCAAAAAAATACACGTCTTGCCAAAGAAACCTATGCTCTTCGTTATCCGAGTAGGTAACTATAATTTAACAATAAATTAAATTTTTTCTGCTTAATTTCTTATCAAATGAAATGTTCTTTTTTTCTTTTTTAACTTTTATGAATAAAAATAAATCAATGTTAGTATTATTATTTTTACTATTATGTATTTATTATTATTAATTATGTATTTTGTAATCTGTTATACCACTGCGAATAACATAAAATCAAATTGCTATAATTTGGCCATTTTTCAACTTAGAAAAGAAATTCAACCAAAAAAATTCATTAAAAAATACAAAAATAATATAATAACTGTGGTCAAAAATAGATCAGGCCATTTAAAAATGTATATAATAATGTTTATTAGCTAGAAAAAAACCCAGAATAAAAATATATGAAGTCTGTACATAGTTATTGAGTTTCCATTTCCACTTATTGTGATCACGCTATATATATATATATATATATATATATGATAATGATCTGAAAAAATAAACACTACTTTTCGTATAAAGTTTTTAGTGACATAGAATCATCAATAGTATCCTCATTAGTATCATGGAAAATGATCATCCAAGATATGCGATAAGGCCATTGTTCTGTGATATTTATCCAACTAGCTAAATGATACCAATTAAAGTCTAATTGAAATGCTTTTAATAAGCGACCTAAAACAACATTTAAATTTAATATTATTCATAAATAAGCTTATTTTCAATTTCTATATACCTGTGACATAAACAATATTCATTAAACGTCTCATACTTCTAGGATTTACATCACTAAAATAATCATCAGTTAATAATATTTTAGAAAGATCTTGAGGACCACCTAATCGGTGTATATTGCTGGCTATGCTACTTGCAATACTTTCACTGGATTTTAATTTACTCCTAGTAGAATTAATATTACCCTTGCTTCGACTAAGTCCACCTGAGGAACCCATTGTAGGTTTTAAAGTAGTAGACTCATTAGATAATCTTCGTGTTGAAGCCTATATTATAAAATATATTTAATAAATAGAATATTTAAAAAAAAATTTACAATATTTTTACCGAATGTACTAATCCACTTTCATCCATTTGATTTGTAACACTTTTTCTGTGAGATTGAGAAGACTTTTGGGCTAATTTTACTTTACGTAAACCAGAATTTTGAAGAAAAAATGGCAAATGAACCATATTTTTAAGATAATCGTGACCAGAAAAATTCATATCATTCAACAACCGTCGACTATTTAGTTCAATTACCTAAAAATATAAATATTTAAGTTTAGACAAGAATTGTTTAAATATCAGTGTTAATAAATCAAATTTTGAACCTGAGATATTGCATGTGGATCAATAGCTAAAACCACAATAAATGGAGTATTTTGTTCAGAAAATAACATTCGTACTGCATCCAAAAGTAACAATATTTTGTCCTGTTCACAAGAATCTAGACCATCAATAATTATCACCAATCTAGTTTGTTGTTGAGTAAATGCATCCAAACAACGCACCTTTTATTAAATGTATACAATTAATATACTAAAGGTTTGAAAAAAAGACAGTAAAATAAGTACCATCTCTGTCATTAAATTAACTTCAGTTCGTAATGCTTGTATAAAACCTTCAGATTTTAATGTATCTAATCTAGATGTAGCTCTTCTCAGTTGTTTACGTTGTGAAAATACTAATGATTGTAATAATTGACTGAATGTATATAAATTTCCAATCAACAGGAATAGTATGAATACTCCACAACAAAATAGTATAACATTTCCAATAGATTTGTCAAATGAAAAATCACTGAACGAAAGAATCAAATTAAAATTAAACAAAATTAATTCTGTAATAGAACCAAAACTTACTTCATAAAAATCAGTGTACCATTATGTATAGCAATAATAAGAGTAGCTAATAAAGAACACATAAATGACATTTCAAATAGTATTATGTTTGGCATGCAACATAACTTGCGCCATTTCCAAGGTGAAGTGAGTTTTACTAAAAAAAATTCAAATGAATATTAGACAACTATTTATTAATTATATGCAACATATTAAATTAATTAACCTGGTTTTGGACGAAAAGCTCTAAATAAACGAGTGGAAATGGACCCAAAATCTTTTTCTATTGAATCATATAATGAGCCAATCATTTGAATAATTGTACTCTCTCCAGGTGTTGTACTACTTACTCGTGTTTGATCAGTAAAATAAAACCTAAATTTAAATTTACATAATTAAGATACAATTATAGACAAGATTAAAATATAATTTATATAAAAATTTTTGAAATTTAAAATAAAATAGAATTTAAGTATATTAAAACATCAGATACCTTATAGGTTGTGCTGTAACTGATGTGCCCCAACTTGAACCAGGTGGATGACAAAATATTATTTGAAGAATTATTCGGGCAGTAACAGCTTTTTGACTTAAATAGCTAATACAATTATAAGCCCAATTAAGTCTGAAAAATTGTATAATGATATAACTTACCATATAATGAATGAAGTATTATATAAACAAAAAAATTCATTCAAAACAATTAAGACTAACCTATGACTGCAATAGTAAATCATAATGAGAAAGAAAAATACACCAGCTAATAAACTAAATGTTGTAATAATTGCTATAAGTGATGACGATGTTAAGACCACAACCACAGTACCCGCAATGAAGCAAAAATGAAGAGCTACACCCAATATTAGCCATGGAAATTGGAAAAATGGATCTGTCCATTGATGAGCAAAATTTTTCATTTCCTCTAAAAATGTAACCATATGATTTAATATAATAAATAATTTAGTTAAAATATTTCAAGAATATACTAATTAAGAAATTAAAAAATATTTACACTTCTTACCTCTCAATTTATTAAGTAAAAATGATTTGCCACTACCCCATTTTGCATATAATCCAACTGTAATGGGCATAGATAAAGTAGGTTCACTTAACATGTCAGCCAATGCACTGCTGTAAAGATCATATCCCAATAGATTTTCATTATCTTCATTAGTATTAAGACGTCTTGAACCAAATATTTGACTAAGAATAGGTTTTTGAGCATTTACATCCATATTGTAAGGAGTTTCACCAGCTCGATTTGGTCTGTATAATAACTGGCTATTTTTTGGATTTCGCAACAAAATCTCAACAATTCCCCTAGCTCTAGCTCTCATAGCTATGTGTAATGCAGTATCTCCACGTTTGTCTGTAGCTGATACACGAGCCCTCTTTTCAATTAAGAGTTGAACAGCTTCAGAATTTCGATTTCTGACAGCTCGCATTAAAGGTGTATCACCATCCTTATTAATAAAAAAATGTGAAATAATGTACATCAAATGTTAAATCAATGTATGTATATATTACTTTTGTTGAGATTTCTAAATCAGGGTTTGCACCAAGTAATAATTTAATTATTGCTAAATTTCCTTTTTCTACAGCAATATACAATGCAGTTTTCCGCTCCTAAAATATAAACAATAGTTTAGGAATAGTAATTTTTCCAATTTAAATATACGGCTTTTCAAATGATTAATATAAAATGATTTAAAACCAAAAATTTTATTTTAATTTATTAATACATGAAACTCAAGTAGTTATTTAATATTGTTAATAACATAATTCCATTAAATTACTTTATTTTATTGTACTTTTGAAATAAATATAAAATTAAAAATAAATAAATTAAATATTTATATACCTTTCCCATAACATCAACATCAGCATATTTCTTAAGCAAAGCTTCTACAATATTTCGATGGCCTCCTTTAACAGCATGAATGAGATTAGTATCGGAACTTCGATCCTAAAAATAATAATTGATAATTGTAATTATTGAATTGCATATATGGTATTAGTACCTGTATTTATTTACTTGTATATTAATGTAAGCTCCAGAATTTAAAAGAGAATTGGCAATATCATAATATCCTTCTTTACATGCTATTGTTAAAGCAGTACAGCCATCTTGGTCTAAAGCATTGACATTTGGTTTTCGCTCCAGGAGAAGATTTACAACTTCAGTATGGTTTCCCATAGAAGATACTAATAACGGAGTCCATGAATACTAAAATAAATCAACAATTTCATACATTTCTGACAGTGTTTTACTAAAAAGCTTACCATTCCAGCAGTATCAACATTAGCTCCAGCTTTTAATAATGTATCAACTAGCTCAACATCACCTTTACGACATGCCCATACTAAAGCAGATGTCCCATACTAAAACATATCAAAATTTACAATTATTTAAAATAAATAATAGTTTACATAATTTTGATACATGCCTTATCACCAACATTAACTTTAGCACCACGTGCTATTAAATTACAAGCAAGTTTTGTATGTCCTCTGCCAGCAGCCCATACTAACGCAGTAATATGAAAATTTCCATGTGCATTTATGTCAGCCCCTCGGTCCAGTAGCAAATTGGCCAAATTGGTAAAACCACAATAACTCGACCAAATAAGTGGTGTCCATCCACCCTAAAGTATAAACACTTATAAATAACTTAATTAAAAAAAAAAAAATCAAAGAATAATATGTACCATATCCCTGTGTTCAATATCAGCTCCATGGTCTAATAACTCAGCACATATATCCGAATGACCTTCTTTAGCAGCACAAATCAATGCTGTCCAATTATCCTGGTAAATTAGTTTTTAACATTTAGCAAAAGAAAATTGAATTATATAATTAAATAAAAACTATTAAGACAAGATTTGTTCAAATTTACTTTTAAGAACACTTTAAAGATTTTAACTCAAATATCAATTATAATAACATATTTAATGAAAAAACTATTGTCCCTAGGTCCGAAAAAAATTCATACAAGTCGTATTTAGCTACAACAACAAAATTCTCTTATCTTTAAAATTCAGGTACCAAAAGAAATTTAAATATTTTCCCATGAAATATCTTGCATACATTTAGGGTAATTTTTATTTAGATATTTTTAAATAGAACCTTTACAATTTTCAATGTTTACATTTTTTCTTTTCTTCAAATACAACGCTTCTAACAAAATGTTGTACTCTTTTTTATTATAACAAGCAAAAACTATGGCGCCTATACCATTGGTCTAACATTGGCTATTAAGTTACTATTAGATACATTAAAGTCCATAATATACATGCTCATTAAAAATATATTCATATTTTATAATACAAGTTAGATTTTTTTTAAGAAGGTTATTAGATTTTGAATTGAATTAGGATCTGGACTGAGAATTTCCTCACAACTTTTCAGGAAATTACAAAATTAAATTACAGCAATCAGGGAAGATGTCCTCGATGGTAGTTTGAACGCCATAGGTAAGAAATTTGAGATGCTCCTCTTTTATCATTAAATGTTGATGAGTGATTAAAGTACGGTCTATTCTAAGACAATTAAAAAATATTTCTTGTCTTCTGGAGTTATTTAATGGGAGAGTCCAGGGGAGTATTGAGGTTTTGATTTTGTTGAGTTTAGTTGCCCCCTTTTGATCAATATTGTTGCCACACTTTAACAATATGAATTTTTATATATATTTTTTTTGCATTGTATAAGAGAAACTTCGTATAGTATGAGCTCTAGATGAACTATGTGCACATTTTTTAACCTATTTTGTATATTTTGTACTTAACATTTTTAAATACTGATTTTTTTTTTTTTTTTAAATTGAATGAGAACATTCAAGTTAAGTTTTGTTTTTGACATTATATAAATAAAATAATTTTAAAACTAATTATTGCTGAATTCAACAAATCCAATTATAAAATACTTACATTATCTTCAATATTTACATCTGACCCATGATTGATAAGCTCTCTCAAAAATAGTAATTTCCCTTTTGTAGCAGCATAGTGTAAAGCAGTAGCTCCATTCTAAAAATAAGTTTTAATATAATAATGGATGAATGTAAATAAAATAAATATTTATTATGTCATACATCATCACGATCATCAACAAGAACTCTGCGGTTTTCAAGAAATCCTTGAAGACCCTCTAAATTATTTTCTGAGATATAATTATGTAAAGCTCGATAGCACAGCGAAACCATTGAATCACTATTGTGCAAATTCTACACAACATAAGAAAATATTTAATTAATATAGATAAAATTCCATTATTTTTAGCTTATTTTAAAAATTTTAAGGGACTAAAAAAAAAATAAAATTAAAAAAAAAACATTTAATAACAAATTAATTTAGAAAACATGATTATTATAGCACAAACAAGCAAAATTTTTAACTTTAATTAACTATAAATAAACAAAATAAATAAGAAACACATTTAAAATTAAAAATACATCACATAATTTATTATTATAAACAATTTCAGTTATAATAAATGGAAATATACAAAAATAGATACCAAAATTATGAAGTTTAAATATTTCAAGCTATTAAACACTTTACTAATATTAAATTATAAGCGTAGAACAAAAATGAAAAAATTACTTGAACATGACCAACCATGTTATTTTTTTTATATAATTGTCAATTATAAAAACCGGATGGGCCTCGCTCTGCTGTACAGTTAGGGGTGGAGTGCACCTCGCTTATAGGATAGGTCATTATTATAATGGATTTGTTAAATTTGAATGCAATGATAGATATGAATAACTATTATTTATGAATATACATTGTCTTATGAGATGGTTTATAAATTCATAACTGTAATATGATTCACTAATCAGTTACTATTAACTATAAAATAAAAATATTATTATTATATATATTTTTTAATGTAAATACAAACAAAAAAAAGAACCGGATGGGCCTCGCTCTGCTGTACAGTTAGGGGTGGAGTGCACCTCGCTTGAAGGATAGGTCATTATTATAATGGATTTGTTAAATTTGAATGCAATGATAGATATCATTGTATACGAATAACGATTCTGAACGGAGTTCATATGTTTGTCTAGGATATAATACATTGTTATTTATAAACATTGTAAAAAGTATATTTTATTTTGAAACGATAAATATATTTTTCAATTAGGATGGGTTGGCAGTTGCATACAGCGATATAGTTTGTCAGTCTAGAACATTCTACATTATATTATATTTTACATGTAATTTTATGTCAATATTCGCTGTTCAAACGCTTATAAAAAAAAAATTGTGCCTATGGATTTTAATAATTTTTGAATGACATTAAGAACTACTTCTGTGGAATCTTCGATTAAATTTTCAAGTATTTTGTAGTAGCCAAATTTATTTTATCACCGATTATAAAAATAAAATGTAAAAAAATCGAATATTTTAAATGCCTATAAGTGGCTTAAAAATTAATATAATATTTTGAAAAAAATATTACATAAAGGAAATACCAATCTTAATAGCTGGTAGAAATTTAAAAAATCTGCGACTTATACTTTTTGAATCATAAAAAATATTTAAAATCGTTTGAGAATAAATCGCTATTTTATGCAATTTCGTAAATATTTAAATTTCAAACAGTCATAAAACTTTTTCCTCAAATTCCGGTAGAAATTTTTTTAAAGATTTTTGAAGAGTAGCTTATAGATAACCTAGTGTTAAAATTTTAAACCTTAAATATGAACAGAAAAAATTTTATGAATTTTTATCTACAAAATAACTTGCAAATTATCGTGATTTTACATATTTCGTATAAATTGGAACTTTAAGCACTTATAAAAAAAAATTGTGACTTACGATTTTAGATTTTTTTTTATCAGTTAAGGAACAACTTATAAGAAACCTTGTATTAAATTTTCAAAATTTTCTGGGCAGCCAAAAAATTTTTATTGTTATTTAAAAAAAAAATACTTAAAAAAATTGAAAATTTCAATTGTCTATAAATAGCTCAATAAAAGTCAAAATACTTTGAAAATTTAATGGTGTATAGAGAACGCTAATCTAAACATTTGGTGAAAATTTCAAGTATTTACATCGATTAGTTTTTGAGTTATAGCAAAATAAAAAATTTGATTATGTCGAAAACTGGTTTTGCGTAAAAACTCCTGTTTTTCCCAAATTTTTTTATGGTTTTTCCCGTCGCATTTAAAAAATATTGGAAATTTTTAACTTTTGACCCCCCAAAGTACCAAATAGATTCACTTTTCTTTCAGAAAAGTTGCTACATAAGACAATCGAAGCATTTTTACTGCCCCAAATCGTGTCGACAGACACAAAAAAAAAAAAAAAAACATACATCATTGTAAAATCAATACATTCTTCACTCCGTTCAGAATCTAAAAATTAAGAGCAACTACAAGATATGAATAAAATAGTAAAATATTTTGAAAATTGTACAAGATATATTTTTGTATTGAACTAGTAAATATAATACTTACAAAATATTTTTTACATTTTCAATTTAAAATTTATTTTAATTATTATATTTACCATATATTGTATATAAATATAAAATATAAATAATAAATAAATACTACACAAACAAACTATTGGTATTTTTTAAGTTACACCAATATGTAATGTAACTTCTTCTTCTTCATTTTTCTCTCGACTATTTAGAGTCAGCCATTCTTGTCCTAAACCTCCACTCATCTCGATTTTCTATATCCCTAACATACACACCAACAGCTATCATATCATTCTCAATCTTATCCAACCATCTCTTTTTCGGTCTTCCTCTTCCCAGGCTCTATTTCATAAAGTGTATAGTCTTAAATTGGAAGTATGCACTACGGATTTAAGAAGTGTGTACTACTAAATACTAACAAATAAAACTACAATGTAGGTATTTTTCAGGAATCCAGTCTAAGCAAGACAGCTGATGAGGATTTAAATATATCTATTACATTATAAATTATATAACCCAAATTAAAATAAATAATTTTTTAATAGTTTTCAGATTTATACTAAACATAAGTATATTTTCAATTTAAAAAATATTAAATTGATAGTTATTTAATTATAATATACAATTTAATAAATAAAAAATAACTATTACTAAAAATAATAACTAATATTGTATTAAAAATTCTAATCATAAGAAAGAAGGGTAAAGGGAAGCTCTGTATCATATCATTGAACCACTGAATATTATAATACGATTATAATTATAAGTATTTATGTGAATGTACAGGTATTTAATTACACTGTAAACTGATTGTATGTACAATATTATTTTCCCATACGACTATCTAAGGAATCTACTAATTCAAGCATTGAGACCGGATAAACAATCTGTACGAAGAATACTCACTATACACAAGTCAGTCTTGGTCTTACAGAACATTCAAGTTGTCATACAGAGCATTTCAGAACATTAATATACTACATTTATTATACAGAGCATTTAAGAAATTTATTATATTATAATTATTATTGTACTTTGTCAGAGTTTCTCGTATCAAATTTATAGTGAATTTGAAAGTGATATAACATTTTCTTTTTTATTTTTTTGTTAATGGACACAATTAAAAAATGAGTAATATAAATTTTTATGAAAAATAGAGGTTGCCTCTTTCTTCTTTCCCTTCAATATTAATTTTTATAACCACCCTAACTGCTTTTATTTCCTCTCGCCTTATCACATGTACAAACCATCTCAGTCTTTTCTTTCTCATCTTGTCCACTATCGACGCTACATCAATACTACCTCTCACATATTCGTTTTTTATTCTAATTTCTCTTGTCACTCCACTCATCTATCTATGCATTCTCATTTTCGTAACACTTATATTCTGTTTTATTTTCCTGTCAACCGCCCAACACTCCAAATCATATAGCATAGTAGTTCTCATAGTTTGCCAAAATGTTATGTACTTAACAAACACTTAATAAAAAATACCAAAGCATATTATTGGTCAAGTTTTTTTTTTTTTTTTTATTAAAGAAAAATAATCAAAGTATAAACAATAAATATTTTATGTTTCATTACTAGTGAGATATGTAGCAAGTGTTATGTTAAGATATTAATGTTATTGCTATTGTATTGCTTGTTAATAATATAAGTTTATACATTTTATTTTAGATTTTTAAATGGTTAATTAGATCAATCTTAAAATAAATGCTTAAATATTTAGCTATATGTCTTCCAAAAAAAAAATTTGTCTAATATTTTATACATAATTTTGGTACCTTATATAATTAAACAAATTACTTGCCTTACTGAGGTATTACATACATCTAAATAAAAAATTGTAGAAAATAATTTAAAAAAATTATAATTTTATTGTAAGCATTTTTATTTTATTGTTTAAATATGTAATTTCAAAACTGTGATTGATATTGAAAAATAATAATTTAAAATTTACTGATGTAGTGTTATATTGGATGAACAAACAAACCAGTGCTAAATTGCATAGCATTAAACTGGTAAAATAGAACTATTTTTTAAAAATAGTACAAAGCTTGAAGTAAATTCATAATTTTTTACTGCAAAGTAACAGTTTAAAAAAATTAATCTTTAGATTATTAGATTACGACAAATAAATATTCATTAAATTGCATTATATTGCTGAGTGCGTGTAGAAACATGAATGTTGTTGTAATTAATTTAACTACATACAGGATAAAAATTAAAGCTTGAACAGTTTAATCACTCTATATTAGGTGTTAACAGCAGAAAATCAGTGTTTTAGTAAGGCTTATGTTAAAAAAAAAAATTCTAATCCTACTGACCGCCGATGAAATTTTTCTGAAATTTGCAAAACTGAATCTTTTATTTGTATTATCAGAAGGCGGTATTGGACTATCATCATATAATGGACCAGTAATAGAAAATGATGGTAAACGATTTGACAATCCAGTAAGAAAACCTTGACTATGTGATCTTTGTGGCCGTCTTAAATCACTAAATTCATTAGTCGTTGGAAGTTGTAAACGTAAAAATGAAAAACCTCTAGTGTATCGAATGTTTCCAGGTACACTTTGACGATCTTCGTTGTCAGACATAATGATATAATATGATCTGTAGTACAAATGTTAGCATTTAATGTATTACCTTAATTATAAAAATTATATCTTTTTTTTAAATTTTTTTAGTATTTCATCACAAAATACCTGTTTGTGAACTACAAACATATTTTTAAATTACTCAATTAAAATTAACTAATTATCAATATAAATCTTTTACGCTTATACATTAATAATTATTTACATACATACACAGTATATACAAATAATACAAATATATGAATACGATTATTAAAATATTATAAAAAATACCATACCACGCCAACTGATATATATTATTTCATCTTAAATTTAAGTTTTAATTTTTTTTTTTAAATTAGTTTAATTGTTTAACAGTTAAAATATAACTAAATTACTAGAATTTGTAGAGTGTGCATTCTATACAATTTTATTATTTATCATTTATTACTCTCTCAACCAAAATTAATAAATGAGTTCTTTGTTAAATCATTAACTCAATTTCTTAATTATGTATCTAAAGGATAAGCAAATTTGTTTTTTTAACTTTATTTTAAATACAAGGAAACACACAATAGTCAATTTTGATGTAGAACATGATGACCAAAAGTTCAAAAATATGTTTAATTAAAATATTTTCAATAAATTTTATACTTGTTATTGTTTGATGTTAAAATGTTAACCAACTAACTCTGTTTAATGTTACTAATCCTGATATCTTAAATTTAATAAAATATAACTAATATTTAAAAATAAGGTACTTACTTAACTATAAATAATTAAAAATAACTCATTTATGATTATTTATTTTCAGTTTATAAAATAACGAATTGTTGAAAATATATTCACCAATTATAAAAACAACTTCAAACTTTATTCTATTTGTTGAATTAAATTTTTTTTTTTGATAAATGATTACTTAACGTTTTTAAGATTACTATATAATGTATACAGAAATTAAATGGAAGTACTTATTCGTTATTTAAGTCGCAAAATTACATAATCCTAAAATAAACTTGCATTTTTTTATCAGTTAACCACTTAATAACTAATTTACTTTTAGTTTTATTTAGTTATAAGTTTTTATAACTTAATTATTAAGTAATTAGTATTATATATGATGCCATATTACCTGGGTATCGCCATTGATTCTTTTCAAAAAATGGAAATAACTTAAAATGCTTCCATAACTTCTGCTTACATTATAGCTCAGAGATAATGGTAACAATTCTACAGAACTATGATTTGATTTAAATTTCCACTGAAGTCTAGGCATAATTAATATAAATACATGACAAAGAAACTAATTTTATAAAAAAAAAATAACTTTGTATTTCCTTAACATAGAATATAATATAAAATATATTTTTCTTGGATTATAGATAATGTTAACAATAAGGATTTTTTTACTATGAAATTGTATTACATGTTTATTGTAACAGGTGTATGAAGCACTTACAGGCTGAAAACTAATCGATTGATCATTGGAATGCCCCACTGAATGATATTTTATAATATATTACAATCAAATGTCTTTATCATACTCTTGAAAAAGTAGTCTTTATATTTACTAAAACCAAACTAAATATACATTGTGTATATTTGATTATTTAATTTAGTAGATAAATTGAAATGGTGTAAATTTAACATATAATATATATAATATATATAAACATCATTAAAAAGATAATTTTATCATATACTAATAAAAGTTGAATACCTAACACATCTTAAACAATTATTGGTATAGCTTTTAAGTAATTAAAATTATCATTGTACTATCAAAATTTGAAAATAACTATATCTCATAATAAATAGGTAAATAATTAATATACTTTTCATTAGGATTGTCACGGAAAATTGATTACCATTTTATATGTAAAAATATAACCATAATGAATAGTATTTAATGTTAATACAAAAAATATTAAGATAAACTAACAAATTCCTAGAAAATTTACAAATTAATTATTATAATCATATAATCTTCTTATTCATCTATTGAAAAAAAAAAAAATGATTATAAAGCATTTATATAACTGAATACGTTTTGGATATAATTGCTATTGAGTGTTAAGATAATCAACAATTTTAATAATAATTAAATTTATTTATACTTAATATTTACTTTTGTTACACAAAATTTAAATAATCACCAATAACTTAAACTAACAAACTATTTCAGAATCATACAGGATATAATAGATCTTAAAATTGTATATTTATTATTAACATATCAAGGAATTCAAATTAATCAGCCTTTTTATTTATATAAATATAATATTTTTTATAATTTTTATAAAACATTTAAATTATTTAAATATTAAATTTTAAATTATTAATTGTTAATTTTTAACTAAACAATATTAGTGCATAATATGAAAATCAACATTGAATTTTTTTTGTAAAGAATACTAAGTCTACTTGTTCTAAATATTTAACCATTTACTATACTATTATAAATATATTAAATAAGATTAATTATATATATATATATATATATATATATATATATATATATATATATATATATATATATATATATATATATAGCCAAGGAAACTGGCAATTGAATCATAAATTGGTTAACTATCTGACAAAACTTGTAGCTGTTGTCAAGAAAAACAAAAGAATATTAATACATAAATTATATCTGCCCTGTATTGACATATACATGTGCTACATAGGTAATGACAACAGGTGATGATGATAAACTACGTTTATCTGAGAGAAAAATTCTTAAGAAAATGTATGGACCCATATTCAATAAAACAGAACAGAAATGGGAAATAATAAAAAACACCAACTATACCAACTTTACAAAAGAGAAGAAGTGGTCTAAGTCACCAGAGGAACATGGATAAAATTGGCAGGCCACATGTGGCAGGTTGATGGAAGTATACTGAAAAGAGCATTGATATATATGGTGCAACCAAGGGGAAGACTATGAAAAAGATGGTAGGACAGTGTCAAGGAATTATAAGAAGAAATTAAAGGTAATTGGGAATATGCATATGATAGAAAGCAATGGAAAGAAGTAATTTTGGCAGCCAAAAGTCTAAATGGCTTGTGAAAAGCCTAATAAAAAAAAAAAGTATTAAATGTACAAAAAAACCATAATCGGTAAACAGCAAACCATTAATTTAAACCAAAATTATGACTAGGTATTATAACTTTTAATTTAGATATTTTATTCTTAGATTAAAGTTTTCTTCATCCTAGAAAATAATAAATAATTTTACGTAATTACATGGAACCACACAAAGTATCAGTATGAGATAATCCAAAAATTATTTTTTCTATCAGTAGCATGTATATCCAAAAACCAAGTGCATTTTTTTCCCCTTCAAAGTCATAAAAAGACAAATTTTATTTATTATATGAATATATAGTAGAGTACTACATTAGACAATACTTAAATATCAAAATAAAATATAATTTTAATAGGGTATCTATGCAAACACTTAAGCATAATATCATGTTTTTTTATCCCTACATAAGGTCAGCCACCATAATTCAACACAATGGACCAATCTCTTGTTCATATACACTAGTTAATCTTATTTTACCTATAATTTCATTCAGTTTTTAAATTTTTTCTGATATTATAAAATATTTGAATATGCAGTACTATACATTTGTACTCTGGATTATAAAAAGTCATCAGCCCATTTTTTTCCTTGGTTTTTCTTTTTCTCTATTCTTCTAAATTTATTTTTATTATCCAATCATTGTCTTAGCATTATCTCTTCTCATATTATGCCCGAATCATCTCAACCAATATATTCTCTTTATAATTGTTGCCATTCCTTTACTACCATTTATATATTTGTTTTTTAAAACATAAATAATTTTAAAATATGTTACTCTGTCATATTATCTAAAGATATTCTCTACAAAAATAAAAAATATCTTTACCCAAGCTTTATATTTTTATTGCTGATTCTAAAAATTCAAATTTTAACTTATAATCAAGTGATTTTTTTTTAGGTATTAACTTAATTTAAACAACCTTAAATTACCTTCTCCAAACTTAAACTAGACTTAAATTAAAATAAAATTAGTTTATTATATTAAAAACAGTACCTATGCAAAGTGTATATTCAGTCATATCTTAATACTCACTAAATAATTACTAAACAGTTTGATTATTCCTTACAAAGAATATGAATTATTATTTATTCTTAAAATTATTAATTTAATAATAGTAATTAATATCACTTATAAGAATCTCTATAAGTATACATAATAATTGTTACTATTAGTTGTTGAATACAAAATAGTAATAAATACTAATACAGTGTTAAATCAGATAAAGTTATAATAATATTACAATATTCTAAACTACATATTTATAATAAATGTATAATAAATCTTAACAAGTAACAATATTGATCCATCTTTTACAATACTTAAAACTAAATTGGAATATTATAAATAATTAACAAAAAAATAAGTATTATTGTTTACTACACGAAAATGCTATTTATGTTAATAAACAGATATTTTAACATCTAAAAAATTAATTTAAATGTTCAGCAGTTTAAAAAGATTTAAAATATATGTATATATATATATATATATATTAATAATAATATTAAAAATAATAACCTATTTTTTTTTAATTTTAAATATGTTGTATATGTTGTATGTCTTTAATGAAACTTTTTTAAAAATAATAATCTTACTATGTGTTCCAAACTAAAATTAAAATGTTTTCATAGAAATACAGTTTTATATTTTTATAATTAAATACTACACTTTATTGTCTTACTATATTTTAAATGATTTAGTTTACATTTCTATAAAAAAATAGTTTATGAATTTTAATTTTACATTAATTATTTTTTTATATACCATGATCTAAAAAATATTCTGAAATTAAATATATTTTGAAAATTGTTTTATTTTTTCAGATAAACAAATATCATTAATTTTGGTAAAAACAAAATATTTTAGTGTATCTAAATGGCAGATACTACTGATATTGCAGATTTATATACTTTTATTAACAATATGGTAAAATAATTTCCTGGATATTATTAGAGCATAAACAATATAAAAATATAAAATTGTACTATAAATAATTAATTAACTAATTTATAATTATAAAAATTATATTATAACTAACTAAAAAATAAGATTTTAGTTTTAATTTAAAACTTACTTTATTTGTATAGTTTCAAAAGCTTAATCCATTACATGAGTTATAGAATGGTACAGTATCTTCGTGTTCTAAAATTCTAAATAAATACAACTGCCGATAGAGAAATAATGAACCACATTCATCTAAATAATATAATTATAATAAATTTCAAATATATTTTATAATAGTTGGTATAATAACTACACAGTACACAAATTAGAATGTATCTACAATAATATATATGTATTAGATAGTAATAAAACGAATAATCTGTCAAATAATTTTCCTGGAAAGTAGAAACAGTTGCAATAATGCAAGATAGTATTTTAACATTTTAGGGAAAAACAGCTGGCCGTTATCATTATCTTGTAACAACGATAAGAGTAATATCGCTCTTTTACTTCTTGTTAGTAGTAAAGTAATGTACAATGAAGTAATGCCAACAAAAACTTAAATCAGTCATTAATATTTTTACTTTAGAATTACGAAAACTTTGTATTTTTTGAAAGATAATATATTTGTAGTTTTCTTAACCATAATTGATTTTGTATAGGCTTGAAATTAGGAAATGGATCTGTGCCAAATAGAAAGTATTGATGAACTCAAGATATCCCATGATGTTCATCACGAGTCTAATATAAAGTAAGTACTAATCAATTATAAACATTATATTAGGTATATTTATACTTTACCGGACACCCTTTTTTTTTTACTTTTTTTTTTTTGAATTAATGTAGTTTGGTATACTAAAGACGATAGTGAAGTCAGAATTTGGGGCTCGAACTTAGTTTTCAAGTTACAGGTCTCTGAAGTTATACGTTTGTTTTACTATTTTCTTAAATACGTAATTTAATAATTAATAATTTCAATTTTATTTATGGTTTTCGTGATTTACTCGCGTAGCGAGGTTTTAGGTTCACATACAAAGCATAATCCCATCAGCAGCAGTATCAAGGTTTGCTCAAAAACTAGGTTAGGCTTAGACTATAATTCCCCTTGGGGCGAAGCCCCATCCGGCACGAAAAGTGACACAAAGTGTCACTCGAGTTTGTGAGTGGAGCCGGCAGGCGTAGCGAGCGAAGTCCTAAAATTTTAAAAATTAAAGTTTCGCTCGGTTTAGAAAAGAAAGAATAGATTAGAAGATAAAATATGAAAGATATTTTTGATTTGCGATTACATGACCTGTACAATGTAACATATGTATATATATGTAATGTAAAACATAACATGTTCCTATATAAAATAACCAAAAACGTGTCGTAAAAAAATGCAAAATTTCATGTGCACCTGACGGGAATTATACCGTGTTCGGCGCATTACAAACCTACGCTCTAAACCATCGAGCTATGCAACCTTTAAAATCCTCTGGATAAAATTAACATTTAAAAAACAATTACAAAAATCGCTAACTTCAAACAGCTATAACTTCCAAATTAAGTCCGAGCCCCAAATTTGGATTTCACCAACATTTTTTTCGTACAAAAATGAATAAGTCCAAAAAAAAAAAATGGCCAAAAAAAAGGGTGTCCGGTAAAGGGAACTTTTATACTTTACCGGACACCCTTTTTTTTGGCCATTTTTTTATAGTCTAAGCCTAACCTAGTTTTTGAGCAAACCTTGATACTGCTGCTGATGGGATTATGCTTTGTATGTGAACCTAAAACCTCGCTACGCGAGTAAATCACGAAAACTAAAATAATTATATAAACAACACATTTTATTAGGTTTATTATTCCATTATTATACCATAAAATTTATCAAACATATATTGCACATCTGACATATTATACCATAGATTTCGATTACCATGTACAAAATATTATCGGTGATTTTGTTTTTCTCTACTTACGCAAATACACTAAAGGTAACGTGAACTATGGCAGCTGAAAAACAAGTAAATTTATTCGACCTTAAAGAGTGGTCGACCTAAACGACAAACTAATAAAATATTGCAAAAATTTATTACGAATGTGTCGGAGTTGAACTCTATGTGTTGTATGCCACAAGCGTTTGTAAAGGTGCCTACACACGTAGAGTTTTGACCGCGCGATTGAATGGCGTGAGGGCTATCACGCGGGAAAGAATTTCCGTCTAAACGATTGTACGAACTTAACGTCTTGCAGGATTGATCGTGTTCAAACCGGTACGGTTGTTGCCCGTTCTTGAGCGTGGTTAATCATTTTATCGTTTTTATTTTCATTTTTGTGACGACGCGCCGTTCAATCACTGCCACCTGGTAATACCCCCGCTTCCACGCGACTGCAAAACTATTGGAATTTCGAACACTCCACGCGCCACGCTTTCACGCGTTCAAAACGTCGGGAATACTCTTTAGACGAACGTTTTTGAGCGAATGACGAATGGAAAGAAGGAAAGCGTGCTGGAAAGAATTTACAACTAAAATACTACAATTTGACTAAAAGGATTGCGCGCCACAGTATTACGCGCAGTCAAGTCCTCGCTCAAACCCGTACGTTCCAGGAGTGAAGGAAAGATTCTACGTGTAAAGGCAGCTTAAGACCACTGCACCATAAAAAAAATTGAAATTATTAATTATTAAATTACGTATTTAAGAAAATAGTAAAAAAAACGTATAACTTCAGAGACCTGTAACTTGAAAACTAAGTTCGAGCCCCAAATTCTGACTTCACTATCGTCTTTAGTATACCAAACTACATTAATTCGAAAAAAAAAAAGGGTGTCCGGTAAAGTATAAAAGTTCCTTATATTATCATGAATTTACTACTCAAATTTGTTTTCAGATCAATCAAACCCATAAATATCAAAAAGGTATACTTCAATTAATATAAGATATATTGAATTATATTTTACTTTATTGCTGTTAGGTTAATAAATAATTAAATATAATTAAATAAATGGTTGTGTTTTTAAGAACACTTCTGAATCTGATCATCGAACTCCAAAACGAAAGAATGATACATCTAATTCAAATATTTTAAAGAAAAAAAAAAAATATGAGACAGCATTGGCAGCTATTTTTCCTGAAAATGACCAATCTTATTCACAATATGCTCAAGGTATTATATTTCAAAATATATTAAATAATTATTTTATACTCATTACCTTATTGATGTTTTAATTCAAGTTATATTTTTATAATGAATTATATTTTAAATTTATTATATATATATATATATATATATATATATATATATATACAGTGAAACCTCTAAATACCGGACACTCTTGGTCGCCGTAATTTAGTCCGTTATTTAGAGGTGTCCGCTATTCAGAAGGGAAAAAATATTCGTAAATAATTCGGAGAAATAATAACTACATAATACACTATTCAACATTTATATATGTATATATGTATAATAATGATATAGGTATGTTTTGTATTTGTATTATTTTAATAATAAATAAATATTAGTTGTACATATTATTATTTAAAATTATGATATTATAAATTTAAACATTATTGAGCATAATTAAATAGCATATTACACACTCAAAATTCAAGAATCTCAATTTTTTCATTTAAACTTTTAACCTATCTTTTAAATTTACTAGCCATTGCGTACTACATTACGTTTATGAATACGTCCGTATGTATTGTAATCACATATACAACTAAATAAGTACTAAAAATGTACAAATAGGATAACATCACAGAATATAAACTATTAAAGTGTTTCATTGACGTGATAATGGACTGATAAGATAAACTATAATAATTATATATAATTACAATTATTGTACATAGTATAATAATGTATTGTAGTATCATTAGATTAGATATTTCTTAAGCCATTCTGCAATATTATTCTATATTTACGCCATAAAAGTAGTCCCCATTCCCATAAAAACGTTCGCTATTTGGAGGTATCCGCTATTTAGAGGTGTCCGTTAAGGGAGGTTTCACTGTATATATAAGATTAAATCAGTTCAAAATACAAAGCAGTTATGATATTAAATAACAAACAAATTAAAATTGACAATGAAATAATTAAAATAATAGTAAAAATTACAATTATAAGTTATTGTATTTATAAATAAAAAGTGTTGGATCAACTCTAACCAACTTAATCATTAAATACAATGAATTATTTTTCAATAAATGTGAAAGAGTTCTAAAATGGAACAAGAAAATTGGCATTGATTTATAATATTGGAGAATATATTTTATGGATTTTATCATTAATTTATTTTTATAGATTATGCTGAGGGATATATGAAAAAAATGCGAGAAAGACTAGACTCAGAATCTTTTGATCTAGCTATAAAACTCTTAGCTTCTTTTGGTGAAGCTGATGATAGCAATATTAATGTGTTGTATCAACATATAACAGAAGTGCTTTCTGATAAAAATGAGGATTTAATATATGAATTTTTAGGATTTTTACTTCCAGGACAAGCTTTATCTATTGGAAAATTTACAGATTATTTAGAACTAACTAGAATAAAAGAATTTATTAGAAAATTGCAAGTATGTTACTTTAATATTGTAGACTGTTTTTATACTTATCTTCTTTAAAATTTGATTAGGTTTGTATGAAAAAACAACCAAGCCAAGTTCGTAAAATATTAGATAATTTGTTTCATTTATCTCAAACTGAAAATATCACTCCATTAGATGTGCATACGGCTATGCTGCCTTTACTCAAAAGTAATCCAATATTGGTTGATTGTTTCTTTCAATTAATCCCGACAGAACATCCTCCCGAAAGGTATTGTATCATATTCTGTAGAATTTTTATTTTTAACCTTATCAAATAATAAAATATAACTTTAGCTTCTTTTCTGATGATAATTGGGAAGATTTAGACATTGATCAAAGTGTTAACTGTGGAATAGATTATGAAGAAATAATACCCTCTGATTCAGAAGATCACACATTGTTAAATATATGTCACTGTTTGTGTCATAAAACTGGAGATAATATACATTGTAGATCCTGTGGTCTTAAGGTATACACAACTTTTTTTTTATTATTTAAGAGGATTTTAATTCAGTCTACTATTATTTGTAAGATTAAAATTTACATATTTTATTACATAACTCAAAAAATATATTAGATTCTAATTTTTTTTTTTTAGATTATTAGATAATTTTTAATAAATAAAGATTTAACCAATACATTTTTAATATTGTAAAAATTAATATAATATAATATTATTTTTAACTAATTTTAAGCTATGTTTTTTTAACCTGTTAAAAAATGTAAGAATGATTTTTTTTATTCTTAATTCATATTTGAAATAATAAGCAATACCATGTTTCATTAAATTAAAATTTAATAATGTTTTAGTTTTTTAAAGGCCGTATTTATTTTGATACTCCAGAAGGATTAAAATTAGCAAAAATTAATTTTGAAGGAGCTGATCCGTTTTTAGTACAATCAAAAATTGATAAAACTGAAGAAAATGTTGCAGTGAAGAAAAAAAATAGAAAAAATTTAATTAAAAATAGTTCTCCTGGCTCAGCAGAAGATATAAAAGGAAGTACAGGAACAGGTATATATATATTTTTATTACTACTAAAACTAATTACTGTGAATAATTTTTTTGAAATGTTTACAATAGAGTCAGAAGAAGATTTTATTGATATAAAACCAAAAAAACGTCAAAAATCAAAAGTAGTACAATCTTTAAAGCTTAAATTTAAAAAAGAAGAAAGCCCTAAGAGTAAAGATGACCAAGAAATTAATGAAACAGGAAAGTCTATTGTCCATGTTACTAATGAAGTGTTGAATACCAGTGAAATGGTATTTTTTTGCATTCCTAAAGCAGAATCAAGTGTAAAAATGTTGCCTAAAAAGAAATTGAAAGGTGACATTAATGAATGTATTGTACCAAAAGAAAGTGTAGTCGTTCATCAATTAAGTACTGAAACTATGAATTTTGATAGTTTCAATTCTAATATGAAAAATAATGAAATTAACAATGAATTAAATATTTCTCATTTAAATAGTATTAATAATTTATCAAAAGAAAGAGAAACAGAATTTAATCTAACACCTTCAACTACATATATTGATAGTGTACCTGAAATTTCAAACAAAATCAAAAAAGAATTAACTAGTCAATCTTCAAACACTGATTTTTCTGAAAATTATAATCTATTACAACCAGTTTCTACTAGTTTTATGGTCCAGGAAAATTCTGATGAAACTAGTAAACAAATTAAATCTGAATTTATAGAAGATTTGGATGCTAATATTGTCAGTAAAAAACAATGTGATAACCAAAATATTTCAACTAAAATACAAGCTGACTTTTACTTATCTTCCAATACTACAAATATTAATATCCCATTGAATGAACCTATTACTATTAAAAGTGAAGTAATTGAGAATTTACCTAAGTGTTATGTAGATGTACAGAAACAAGATAATGAATTAGAAAAACAATCAAAAAACAAATGGACAATAGATGAAGACAAAATCATATTACAGACTTGTAAAAGAGTTGAAGATATTGAAGTTTTGTTAGAGACTATTAACAGACGAATTCCTCAAAGATCTGTTTCGGAGGTAAAACTTAAATACACATACACATATATATATATAATTGTAGATAAAATAATCTTATTTAATTTTTCAGATTCAAGAAAGATTTACAACGTTAATGACTTTATTGGAGCA
This sequence comes from Sipha maydis, assembly GCA_034509805.1. Taxonomy (NCBI): domain Eukaryota; kingdom Metazoa; phylum Arthropoda; class Insecta; order Hemiptera; family Aphididae; genus Sipha; species Sipha maydis. Next base: position 54,646 of record JASXSY010001807.1, on the reverse strand, counting down.
AATGATTGATGTTAAACAAAATTAGATGTTTTAATTATGTATATATTTTATTTGTTATTTTTGAAATAATATAACATCTTACTATAGTCAAATAAAAAAAAAATGTATAAATTCAATCTTCATATCCTGGTGGTCTTTGAATTCTCTTATTTTGATAGTCATCCAAGTTAACTTGTTCAATAAGCTTCTTATACTCAGTTTCTATAGTAACGCTTCCTCGTGGTTTCATTTCAATACCTTGTTTCTTTAATTCATCTGGACTAACAAACTTAATTTTTCGATGATCATAACGAATCTGTGAAAATTCTTTCAGTCCAAACGATCCTCCAACGATTAACAATGCAAACGGTACACCAAAACGTAAAAATTTATTTTTCAACACGTTATTCATTGATAATGATAGATTATTACACATTATCATTTAATATACCTAATAATTAGATTCACTGTAACTGTTATTAAAATGTTAAAAACTTTCAATACAATTTAAAATAAGTTGAAAATTTTAAAATCCATCTTGAAAAATTAATAAATTGTAAGATGAATAGTAGTTGGTTAGGTCAAACATAAAGAGCAAGGTTTGATTGCCTCCGCCGGTTACACAATGTTTTTTATCTATATCAATGGTTAAAAGATATCCGACAGATGTTAAAAATAATAATATCATTATTATCTACATGTCTTAGGATTCTCGTCCTGTAGTATAAATAATTTTTGAAGAATATAATGATTATGATTTTTAAGGCCATTCCACAGAATCATAAAGATCATAAATTTATGCTTAGAATAGATTAAATTTTATCTATTATGAAGCCATTTATTTGAAAACTAAATATTCTACTTTGATACTGAAATTTATTTATACTGTCCATGTTAAAAGTAATCATAGATTGATAACATGGTAGATAAGATTTTTAGAATCGCTTAATTTTAAGTCGTAATCATGAATGTGCTATTGTTACTTATACGACTAAAATTTGTAAAAATGTGCTTATGTTTGTTAGTGTTAACTATGTGATCGAAATTACTATAACTATTTAGTACTAATTATCGCTTTAGTTATTTTAATTTCATTTAAAATGTAAAAAAATTTAATTACCTTTTGATAAAAAATAATTGTTGGTAATTTATTGACTTGGTCTGAATATTTATATTTCATTTTTTCTTTCTTTCAATTATTTCAAGAATATAAATCAATACAACTTACAGTAAGTAGTTGCTTATCATCTTAAACTATGTAGTTTGCATAATTTATATCCATGGTTTTTATATTAATTTTTAGTTTATTTTTGAAACCATGGGAGATCTTCCTCAAGAGTTTTCCAAATCATTTAGAGAGCAATACATTCATCCAACTGTAAATGATATTGACTATGTGAAGTTTTTACCATTTAACCTTGATAAAGGTCCTTATAAATCTGAAGACCACTATTTAGATACACAATTTCATCTTTTGCGTGAAGATTTTATTCATCCTTTAAGAAAATCTATACAATATTATCGTAAAAATAAAATTACAGAAGGCACTAATTTAGTGTGTCATGATGTATTATTTGATGGGTCTAGAGAATTTTTTGGAAACAAATTAGGATTTATATTTACATTTGACCCAAATTTATATAATATCAATTTATTTATAAATGGGTTTCTATTATTATTTTCTAACAATAATTTCAACACATTTTTTGCTGGGCTTGTGTTAAAAGATGACATAGAATATTTAAATAAGGGCATTCTTTTAGTAGAAATGCTTGGTGATATAGATTTAAGACCAAATACAAATTTATTAATGGCACAATGTGAACAATTTTATGTTCCCTACAATTGGACACTTAAAGCTCTACAACAAATGAACTCTTTAACATTTCCATTGAAAGAATTTATAGTCTTTGCCTCTAACAAACCTTGTGCACCTGAGTATTTAAATGACATAAATACTCAAAAATATGATATTGATGATTATAAATTTAATATTTTAAAAGATGATGAATGGCCAACAGAAATATATCTGCAACAAGAGAGCAGTCAGTATAAAGCATTTAAAGCAGCATTGACTCAAAAATATGTTTTAATTCAAGGAGCTCCAGGTACAGGCAAGACTTATATTGGTCAACGGGTAATAAAAGCAATGATTGAAAATTTATATGTAACAGGAAGGTTAAAAAATCCTATAGCTATAATTTGTAATAACAATCATACCCTTGATCACTTTTTAGAAGGTGTTCTAAAAATAACTGATAAACTTGTTAGAATTGGTAATCAATCAAAATGTGAAGCTTTAAAAAAATATAGTTTAAAAGAGATGGTAAAACTTAACAAATTCAAAATTAATAATGTTTTAGAACAAAATTTAAAAACTAAAAAGCAAGCTATTTTAAATTATTATGAAAAATGTGATAAGTTATACATGGGTGTTTTGAATTGGAATATTTTGAAATCTGTAGTACCAGAAATGTCATTCAATACTTTTGTTGATTCTTGGGATTTTCTTAATTGGTTGTTTCATCCATATCCTGTGGACAAGATGTTAAAAGCTTTTAAATTTGATAAAGTACAATCCACTCAATATTGTTTAGTATTGGATGATATAAAACAATGTATTATAGAATTAACTGAACAAGTTGCTGAAGGCAGTGAATATCAATCATTAAAAATAAAACAACAATTAACGATACTGAAAAAATTTTATGAATACTTTGAGTACATGTTGACTTTTGATAGCCAAAAAGTAAATCCGATTATTATTGATGACATACATTTAATACCAGCTGAACAAAGATGGATATTGTACTATAATTGGGTACAAAGGATTGTCGATGGTTATAAAAATATTTCAACTCCGATATGGTATGAGTATAATGAGTTATGTAAAAAACTTGATGAAAATAGATTGACTCAAACAATCCATTTATTAGATGGAATTTATGTAATTGGTCTTACCACTACTGGAGCAGTAAAAAACAAAGATGTATTAGAACATTTAAAACCACCAATTGGTAAGTTGAGAGTATTTATGCTTATAATTAGCCGAGTGAAAGGTAAATGCAGTTAAATTGGTAATATGTCAGTAAAAAATGTATATATTTAGTAAGCTACTGAGCAAATTAATTAATGATCTAAATTTTTTTTCCTACTTTGAGTTAATTATGTGATTTACTAAAATGATTAACATAACTCAGAAATTGTGAATAATTAAAATAAATAATTTTCTAGAAAGCAATAATAAATATTCTATTTACATTTCTAATTTATAATCACAGTATTTTAGTTAAAAATAATACATTATCAAGCTATGGTAAATAATAAGTTTATGATAATTTTATGTTAAACTTTGATATATTATTTAGATTCATTAAAAGTTACAGTGCAATCTACTACTGGGTTTCAACTAAAATTGAAAAAATTATTTAAACTTTAATTAAATAATAACTTGACATTTTTTGAAAATTATAGCTCTAAGAAAAATGTTAGGAAAAAAGTACATTATTATAAACTTAATGTTTCTATACTATATTAAAAATTTCCAATGATAACAAACGGTGATGTAATAGGTGAAGTTGAGATTTTTTGATATTTTGGATTATTTGTACAAAAAGATTAAGGCTTTGACATGGATGTAAAACATAGCATTAAGTACTGCTAGATGAGATGAGAAGAAGTGTCGAACATTTTATGTGATAAGAGAATTCCAATGAGACTGAAAGGTAAATTTTACAGGAGTGCGGTGAGACTGACTATGCTATAATTCAGATTGTTGGGTGGTTGACAGGAGAATAGAATGTAGTATGAGTGTTGCGAAAATGAAAATCTTAGATGGATGAGTGAAGTGACTAAAGAAGATAAAATAAGGAATAAATATGCGAGAGGTAGTATAAGTGTAGTGTCGATAGTGAGCAAAATGAGAGAAAAAATACTTAGATGGTTTGAGTATGTGATGAGGTGAGAAGAAACAAAAGCAGTAAAAGTGTTTATGAAAATGAATGTTGTTGGGAAAAGAGGAAGAGGAAAACCAAAATAGAGATGGTTGGATAGGATTGAGATTGATTGAGGGCTGTTGGTGGATGGTCGACTCCAAATAGTTGGGAGAAAGACAAAGAAGAACTATATTAAAAATTTAATTAATTTTTTTTTTTTTTTTATAGTTATTTTTGAAGAAGGAACCGAAACATTAGAACCTTATATAGTTGCTTCATTAACTGAACATGTTCAACATTTGATTTTAATTGGTAATGTTAAAATACTTATGAACGTTTTATTTTCAATATTGTATTTAGAATTGTCTGTATACATTTGTATTATATTACATAAAATGGACTACTTTTCTATATTAATTTTCTATCTAAAATTATATTTAGAAAATTAAGATGAGTTAATGATAGCAGTTTTATTGGGCAGTACCTTCAGAAATCATACTTGAAATTCAACAATGGAAAAAAAAACATTGCTATTAAATAAATAATAGGTACTTTGTTCATAGAAATATTATCAACCCTTTAGCGCCAGATTTTTTTTTATTTTAATTTTTAACTAAAATGTTTTTGAAAAGATATATTTTAAAAATACCTCAAAACTACTTGTAAATAAAAATATGTTAGTATTAGTTTTTGAGATAAAAGCTGTTCCATATAGTAACACTAACAGTCTATAATAACTTATTTTATTAACGTTAAAAAATAAATTTTATAATAATGTATATTCTTACATGTAATGGTACTAATGGGTTGATTTAAAATTGATTACAGTAAACATAAAAAACTATATTTGTACATTTTTACATTTATCTTTGATTATTTTAAGTTGTTGCTATATAAATTATAGAACTATTGATTTTATAATTAAAATGTATACTATGAAATTAATGTTTGATTGAATCAAATAAAGGATTCTTAAAATTTAAAAGTAATATCTGAGAGTATACCAATGTTTATATACTGTCTTTTATTTTAAAATCTACTGTATATTACTTCAAATTATTCTATATAATTATTTTATTATTAAATTAATATGTTAAATATTTTTAGAAAACAAATCTTTGTAAATTATTAATTCAATTGTTTTTAACTTTATTTACTTTTGACTGATTTTAATTTTTTTTTTAACCAAATATAGTTGATCCATATTATATTTTTACTAATTATTATATCAAATAACTTTTTTTATTAATTCAGGTGATCAAAAAGTAGAACGTCCAAAAACATCATCATATAATTTGGCAAAAAATTATAACTTTAATCAAACACTTATTGAGCGAACAATAAATAATGGTTTACCTTTATATCAACTTACAAAACAATTTAGAATGCGACCAGAAATAATGTCATTAGTGTTACCATTCATTACTAATCATTTGGAAAGTAGTGAACATACATGTAATTTACCAAATGTTATTGGAATGTCCAAAAATGTGTATTTCATTGATCATAATATTATAGAAGTAAATATTTTCGTAGTAAATAAAATGCTTATATAATTAAAATGTAAAAATCAACTAGGAATGCCATAATAAAATTCATACCAATTTACATGAAGTAAAGTTTATGATTGGACTTGCTCGTCATCTTTGTTTACAAAATTATAAACCTGAAGACATATTGATTTTAACAACTCATAAAGATCAAGTTAATGAACTTAATAAAGTACAGTTAAAAATTAATTTTAAAATTATATTTCAAAAAAACTATTATAATATTTTTATATTATTCTTAGCTTAAAGAAGAATCTTTGCTCATCAAAAACATAAATGTATCAACTGTCGATAGTTGTTCAATGACTGAATGTGAAATTGTATTGTTGTCCACTGTACATAATACTAAAGAAGATGCTGGTTTTTGGAAACATGAAAATCGAATCTGTGTTGCCTTAACAAGAGCAAAAATTGGTTTATATATTATTGGAAATATAAATAACCTAATAAGTCAATGTGATTTATGGAACAATGTTAAAAGTTCCCTTAAAAACTTAAATGCTCTAGGTTTGAGATCAATATTTTTGTTTTAATAATAAAATTGAATTTATTAATTTCTTTTAGGAAATGAATTAACTTTGGAGTGTTTTATTCACAAAGGAATGTTATCAAAAGTATCAAAAGCTGAAGATTTTATGAATCGAAAATGTCCCCGGCCATGTTTACAACAATTAAAATGCAATCATTATTGCCAGAGTATTTGTCATACTCGTGATCGTGAGCATATGTTTATGTTTAAATGTAGACATATAAACTGCAGGTTTGTATTTTTAACTTCTACTTATTAAATGTTCACAATTATTATTTAGTACTTTACAATGATTAAGATGATGTCACACCAACATGTGCTGTCTCTATCTTATAAATGTACAACATAGCAATAACTGTTTTGTGCAGGACAACATTTATCTTTTTGTATTTGTAGAAGTGGCTCCAAAATTTCTGAACATATAGAGTAGAAATTATCTATGCAACAGCGTGTCTATATTTTATATAACATAAGTACAATAAAAGTTATTTGCTTTTAAACATTTTGTCAGTGTCAGTCTGGCTCATGATCGGACCTCTGACAAAAAATTTACAATGTGCCCCAAAACAGATTAAATATATAGAATATTTAATCTATGCCCAAAAACAACATAATATTGGAGTGAGCTTCAATAACTACTGACTCAAATTTTTTTTTATCACTACGCTCGAACTCTACTAAACATTTTAATCTATTTTTGTTTTTGTATTTTTTCAAAGCCAATATTATCACTGTTGTTCTTATATACATGGTCTATTACAAAACTTATCTCAGTTTTTCAAAGTATTTATATTTATAGTCGTACCGTTTCGATCAAGAAAATCAAAATGTATAAGCTACAGAGGTTTTTTTTTTTTTAGAGGCGCATTAAATATTTACCTCAGTGATTATAATAAATAAATACAATTAAATGCTTATAACAATTAGAAGAAACAATATAAAGTCAACATATTTCAATTACAAAGCTTTCTGAGAGGAAGAATTAACAATGGAAATAATGCATTTGAAGATTGGAAAATATGTGGGAGAGAAAAGGGAATATTAATGGAAGAACAGATATTGGAGAGAAGCTGGCGATTAATGAGAAGTTCTGGACAGTTAAAGAGAAGATGGAAAGCATCGCTTATAGCAGGATCATCATACCGAGTACAATAAGGAGAATCATTAAGAGAAAATGGAATGAGTGGGCCGGGAGGCGGTTGTGGTCGAACCGAAGACGAGAAAGGGAAATAATGACTACGGGAAATAGGGATATTATGAAACTAAGGAAATTGTAGGACGTGAGGACAGACTAGGCGATAAGGAACGGCGAAGGTTGGAGGTAGGTTTGACCATTTCCGTTTCGGATATAAAGTCGGAATAGGGAATTTTGAATAGAGAGGAAACATTATTATAGCATGAAGTCGCAAGATTTTTCTTGTTGTTTTTCTTACGTTGCCTGAAATGCCGGCATGACTGGAAACCCATAACAGTTGATAGTAAACCCAACGGTGGAGAGAGAAAAGAGGATCGAACGAATTTGGAGAATAAGATAGGAAACAAGAGAGACAAGAGGAAAAGTGTTTAATGCCATAAGACAGGACTGGGAGTCTGAGACAATGACGAAGTGGCGTGTATTTAAGGTTTTAATGGTATCCAGCGCTTCTAATATAGCGAGGCATTCTGTTGTGAAAGATGAGGCGGATAAAGGAACGTTATTGGCATACTTAATAGAAAGGCTAGGGATAAAAAAGGAATAGCCTGCGGAAATTTGGCAACGGATTTGTCTGTGAATACTAAGCAGGAGTTAGGAAAATGGGTTAAAATGTAATCGTTAAATAATGAATTAACAGTAGAAGGTGGAAGGATCTAATAGAAGAAATAGGAAAACCAAGAAATGATGGACAAATGGTTAAAGACACATTTAACAAAAGAGCATCGAAGGATGTGTCATACAAAGGCATACGAGCTAATGAAGAGTAAATGAAAGGAATAAAAGAACGCAGAGAGTCGATAATGGTGGATAACAATGGGGTGGATTTGGCCGAGTAGCGTTAGACGCGGAAGATAGATAAATATAACGCGGGAATAGAGTCGTGACTAAAAGCGGAAGCCAAATTTTTCAGCAAGAATTTGTTGCCTAAGCTGTGAGCCCGAACCTCTAAGGGAGGAACGCATAGTTCGATTTCCAACGTGGAAGATGAGGCGGTGCGGAAGGCACCAATAATGGAACGAAGACACATATCTTGACAAAAATTAAGTTTGACGCGAATGGTATTACAAGCTGAACCAAATAAGAAGGTACCATAGTCGAGCCTAGCTCTAAGTATAGACTTATAAATTAATAGGAGAGAGGAAGGATGACCACCCCAATTGGTACCACATAATGAACGAAACAGATTAGCCCATTTGAAAGTAAAAGAAAGGAGGTAATGAAAATGAGGACCCCAGCGAAGTTTATTATCTAGGATAATACCTAAATAGATAACAATGGAAACAAAAGGGATATAAAAGCCGTCCATGTGGACGAGTGGGAGATTCTCGGGTAACCGACGCCTAGTAAATATGATGACTTTCGATTTCTCGGGGGCTGCCAGGAAGCAACTGTCGCGTAGGGCTGTGGAGAGACATATGAGGGCGGAATTAAGGTGATCATTATCTTTATGGACCGAGAAAATTTTTAGGTCGTGGCGTAAGCAACTGTTTGAAATCCTTAAGAAGATAAGGATTGGATAACGAATAGAAAGTAGATATTGAAAAGGATAGGACTTAAAGCGCTACCTTGAGGGAGACCGAGGTAACTAGTGCGATGAAAGGTGTCACCGAACGGAGAGTTAAAAAAGAGAGACCTATGATGGAAAAGCCGCGAGATGAAGTTACAGAATAAGGAAGATAAGCGAAGTACAAGTGTAGGTATATAAACGGAATCGTAGGCACTCTTAATGTCGAGAAATGAAATCACCATAAACTGACGATAGCAAAAGCCATGATATATATGACTCAAGAAATGAGCAAGACATTCCGTGGTGCCAAGGCCATGTCTGAAACCATACATAATACTGGGGAAAATATGGTTGGTTTCCAGCCACCAATCCAAACGATTTTTTAAAATTGTTTCCACGACCTTACAAAAATACGAAGAAAGGGAGATAGAACAGAAACCCTCGCCATTGGGTTTGGGAATCGGGAAAACCTTAAACTCTTTCCATGAAGGGGGAATCGCTATTAAGCTATAGAGTCTATAGTATAGACGGTTTAAAATATTAAGAAGTATCGGATAGGCATCTTGTGGTAGATGTTTAAGAAAAAGTGGTGAATTAGAGTCGGGGGCCGGAGGCTACGGAAGAACGGTGATTTATGGCAGTCATTAATTCAACTAGCGTGCATGCGTTGATAGAATGTGAGGATGTGCTGAAATAGAGACGATATCAATGGGGGAAGATTCTGCAAGAGATGGAACATAATAAGGGGCAACCTTAGAACAAAACTTTGGAAACCAGTCATCATTAACAGGGTATCTATCCGAAGGAATGGTGCATTGGAAGTTTTTATAATGTCTAGTTATTAACCAAAATGAAGAAATCGAAATGGAAGGGTTGACAGAAGAGCAGAAAGAATGCCAAGACTGTCTTTTGGCGGAATTAAGGGTGATACGTGTGGAGGCGCAAATTCTCTGGTAAACTAGGAAATCATTCATAGAATGACTTCTACGAAATGTACGAAAAGCGATAGCTCGGTCTTTCACTGCTACAGTTATAACTTATGTTATAACTTACAACTTATCACAAATAACTAGAACCCGAAATTTACGCCCGAGAACTTTATGAAAACAATTGATAAAAATAATAATATTATCTTCAATCTATAAATATATGCTCACCAGTCTGCAGTAAGTATAGCGGCATTAAGTGTGCCATTCCATTGCGATAAACATTTTATAGTTAAAAGCTGTGCAGTGGCGGATTTTCAAAATTTTTCTGGGGGTCCTAAAAAATAATATATATTTCAAATGTATTATTTTTATTTTTATAAAATCAAATATATGACCTTATAGTTTATATTGTATTTATATATATATATTATAATTTTGGAGCCACTTCTACAAACACAAAAAGATAAAAGTTGTCCCGCTCAAAACAGTTTTTGCTATGTTGTACATTTGTAAGACGAAAACAATACATGTAGGTGTGACATCCTCTTATCATGAAATAAACTAATGTTGGATATTCACCAACAAATAAACATACTTATAACTAATTTAATATTAGAAAAAAAATATATATCTGTACTAGAATTATCAGCTATCTCTAAAATTAAGTAATTTTAACATAAAAAAAAACCAAAAAAACCCTATTTGTTACAATCTGGATTAAATTGTGTAATAAAACTCTGATGATAATTTCTAGACCCTTCCAACTTTTGAGTATACATTTTATACAACTTTATTAGCTACCTACATTTATATTTTATCTTCCAAACTATCATACTAAGTATTTCCACTTTAATCAATATCAATTTATTGCATATTCAAGCAATACTTAGTTGGTAGTAACTTATTGGTATTTAATTTTTGTTAATAATTATGAAATATAAATTATAATTTTGTTATGTTTTTTTATTTTCAGATCTTCTAAATCGCTAATACGTTATCCATTAAGAGATATATTTTTACTCTTTTGGGAATACAGTAAAAATATTATATATGAAATAATTAATCAACCTATTTGAAATGTTTTAAATTTTTCATATTAATTTATATTAGATAGTTTAGTATATTTAATATAACCTATGTGAAAATCAATATTGATATTGAGATATCTAATTAATGCAACCTAGTCATGTCATACATTAGATACCAAATGTATTAATAAAATGTTCCTGCGATTACTAGTTTATTTGCATTGTATATTTATATCAAATTAAAATTAAACTATCTTTGGATGGTTTTTATACTGATTTTTTTCAAAATATGAATATTTTTCCTAGTCTTCCCATATTTATTCTTATTCAATATTTAAGACTGTATATAGTCAAATTTGAATTATGGCATACAATTCGAAAGAAAAAAAAAAGAAAAATGTAATGATTGTTTCTACTAAACCAAAATAAAAACAGTTCAATCTCTAGATCAATGGTCTTATGATATATAAATCTAAGGTTCACTGAAATCACAAAAAAGTTAAAATAAATAGATTAATTATATGTCAGGAGTGGTCACTAACCTTAATTACGGGAACCCCAATATAAAGCTAATTCGAAACAAGCCACATTGTTAAAAGATGTTTATAAAATAATAATAATTATGTTATATTGTAAAATTGTAATATATTACTCTATAGTCTATACCATTTAGATTCTTAACAAATTATATTTATTAATTTTACTTTAGGCTTGATTTCGCGGTTTGGCTCACGATCCTTATTATGGCTATTCCTGTTACAAGGGCGTCTTTGTTTCTGTTTTCAGGGAGATGCGACTTTCATACAATTTTCTTTAAAAAAAAAAAAAAAAACACAATGTACACAAAATCAATTTATTCAATTTTAATTTATAAGTGAACAAATTTACTTCTTGCTAGTCAAATTATTTTGATCTGCAAATACATACTCACAAATTATTAATATGTAAAAAAAGAACCGAATGGGCCTCGCTCTGCTGTACAGTTGGGGGTGGAGTGCACCTCGTTTATAGGATAGGTCATTATTACAATGGATTTGTTAAATTTGAATGCAATGATAGATATCATTGTATACGAATAACGATTCTGAAAGGAGTTAATATGTTTGTCTAGGATATAATACATTGTTATTTATAAATATTGTAAAAAGTATATTTTATTTTGAAACAATAAATATATTTTTCAATTAGGATGGGTTGGCAATTGCATACAGCGACATAGTTAAATTATTTAAAAATAATGCATGTAGTTATTATAATAATACCTTATATTAACATATAGCATCAATTTTAATATTTATACATGTGATATCGTATAATGTATGTTGGTCATTACACATGTTGACGACGTTGACGTTAATACTTGATTGCGATTTTTAAAATTAACAATGGATTTATGAAATTGATAAATTAAATGAATTCAACATCTCCAAAATTTTTTAGTTACGATAAGTTTAACTTATTATAAACCTTGTATTAAATTTTCAAGAGTTTACGGTCTGCCAATTAAATTTGATAGATGTTTAGAAAAAAAAATTTACACAAATCGAAAATTTAAATTGTTTATAAATAAGTTAAAATATGTCAAAATACTTTGAAAACTTAACCATGTATAGAGAACGCCGATATACAGGGGTGGATTTAACAATTTTCCGCCCCCTATGCCAAATTAAATTTGCCGCCCCTATCTAAAAAAAACTTACTACCTCTTTAATAAAATATCCTCAAAAAAATTAATTTTTTCAATACCTACCTAATATGCAATTTTTGCTTATTATAGTATTACGAGACATTTCTTAAACAATAAGATAAGCTATAATACAATACTATTGTCGTTGTCGTTGACGAGTTCCTGGGAAAATATAAATATTATTTTGCTAAGAATAAACAAATACAAAATCCACAATTTCAAGATTTTGAAGTAATAAATACAATTTTAAAAACTATGTACCTAATTTTACAAAATCAAAATAAATTTTCAACATAATTTTTCCGCCCTCCAAAATTTGCCGCCCTATGCGGTCGCATAGTTCGCAGTGCCTTAAATCCGCCCCTGCCAATATAAAGATTTTGTTAATATTTTAAGTTGTTGCGATTTTTGGTTTTTGAGTTAGAGCATTTAAAAAAAATGTAATTTGTAAAAACGTGATTTTGCGTAAAATTTCCCGTTTTTTCGTAATTTTTTTATCGTTTTTTTTTTCGATTTTTTTTAAAAAATATTGAAAAAGTTGGATTTTTGACTTGCCAAAGTACCATCTACATTCACTTTCCTTTCAGAAAAGTTGCTGTTTAAGCAAATCGAAGCATTTTTACTGCCAAAAAAGGTGTCATCATACACAAAAATAAAAAAAACACATCATTGTAAAACCAATAGATTCCATCACTCCGTTCAGAATCTAAAAAGATACAAATATGTAACCTTCAGTTAATAATAATAATAATAAGATTTAATTATAACCTTTCAATTAAATACCAAGTTATTATTTATTATTATTTTACAAAAAAAAATTCTTTAAAGCCTTTTTGTTCTGCAAACAGATCTATGATTTTCCATACGTCTATATCGTGATCTTTATGCGACAGTGCCAAACTAGTCAATCTTTCCTGTCCAATTTGACTTCTTAACCAAGTTTTTAATCTAATAAACATTAAATCATAAAGAATAACTATATAGAGCAAATACACTTTGTGTATTATAAGTATGTCATATTAGTACAAAAATATTATAGTAATAAATAGAAAAAAAAGAGGTCCAAGGAGAGGCTATCGCCCCATCTTCCCCCTCCCCACCAAAAAATACGCCCTTGCCCTGTTTTATGTAGTTAAACCTTCCAGTAACTATTAAGACCTTTCAGTAAATTTTTATTTGTCAATTTATTATTAGTTTCTTTGTGTTGTACAAGAATTATTTTCTCAAAAATCCAAAAATATTAACATTTAGTTAAAATTAACTTCTTATTATTCTTCTCCTTTGTCTTACTCTCAATTATTTGGAGTCGACCATCCTTGTCCTAAACCTCCACTTTTCTCGATTTTCTACATCCCTTACGCACACACCAACAGCCTTCTATCATTCTCAATCCTATCCAACCATCTCTTTTTTTGGTTTTCCTCTTCCACTTTTCCCATCAACGTTCTTTTTCATAAACACTTACTGCTTTTGTTTCTTCTCGCCTCATCACATACTCAAACCATCTCAGTTTTTTCTCTCATCTTGTTCACTATCAACGCTACACCATTACTACCTCTTACATATTTATTCCTTATTCTATCTTCTCTAGTTACTTTACTCATCCATCTAAGATTTTCATTTCTGCAACACTCATACTATGTTCTATTCTATTGTCAATCACACAACACTCCGAATTATAGCATAGTCGGTCTCACTACACCCCTGTAAAATTTACCTTTCAGTCTCACTAGAATTCTCTTATCACATAAAATTTCCGACACTTATTTTCATTTCATCCAACCGCACTTAATCCTGTGTTTTATATCTATGCCAAAGCTCCTTTTTACATAATTATGATCCTGATGTGTGTTTTTTTAGATTCTGTAGATTCTGAACGGAGTGATGGAATCTATTGGTTTTACAATGATGTGTGTTTTTTTTTTTATTTTTTTTTATTTTTTTTATTTTTTTTGTGTCTGACGACACCTTTTTTGGCAGTAAAAATGATTCGATTTGCTTATGTAGCAACTTTTCTGAAAGGAAAGTGAATCTAGTTGGTACTTTAGGGGGTCAAAAGTAAAAAATTTATAGACAATTGAAATTTTTAATTTTTTTTTTTTTAAATAACGAAAAAATTTTTTTGGCCGGCCAGAAAATCTTGAAAATTTAATACAAGGTTTCTTATAAGTTGTTCCTTAACTGATAAAAAAAAATCTAAAATCGTAAGTCACAATTTTTTTTTATAAGTGCTCAAAGTTCCAATTTATACGAAATATGTAAAAATTGCGAAAATTTGCAAGTTATTTTGTAGATAAAAATTCATAACATTTTTTCTGTTCATACTTAAGGTTCAAAATTTTAACACTAGGTTATCTATAAACTACTCTTCAAAAATCTTTAAAAAAATTTATACCGTACTTGGAGGAAAAAATTTTATGACTGTTTGAAATTTAAATATTTACGAAATTGCATAAAATAGCGATTTATTCTCAAACGATTTTTAATATTTGTTAATAATTGCACAATTTTTTTTTATAATCGTTTGAACAGCCAATATTGACATAAAATTACATGTAAAATATAATATAATGTATAATAGTCTAGACTGACAAAGATATCGGTTTTTTTTAAAATGCTCTAACTCAAAAACGAAAAACCGCAACAACTTGAAATTTACACTAAATCTTTATATTGACGTTTTCTATATATGGTTAAGATTTCAAAGTATTTTGACATATTTTGACTTATTTATAGATAATTTAAATTTTCGATTTTTGTAGAATTTTTGTTTTTAAACATCTATAAAATTTAATTGGCAGACCGAAAACTCTTGAAAATTTAATACAAGGTTTATAATAAGTTAAACTTATCGTAACTAAAAAATATCGGTGATTGGTTTACTCAAATTTTTTTTATTAATCCTGAGAAAATAATTTATGTCCTATTTACACTAAAAAAGTCCATACTCCTTCCCCTCTATTTTCAAGGAATACCAATCCCAATATCCTCAGAAATAATATACCTCGACGTCCTACTTGATAAAAGATTGATCTGGGGGTTTTCATATCAAGTCAAAAAGAAAAATTCTCAATAGTCGACTTCACTTACTTTGCCTAATTCTGAAATCAGAATTATCCTTCCATACAAAAATATTAATCTACAAATCCTTATTAAGGCCCATCTGGGGATGCGATAAACCATCTCAAATACGTACCCTCCAAGTCTTTCAATCCATCACTCTCCGCATTATCTCTTCTACACCTTGATACGTATTAAATGCCACACTTCAAAATGACTCCAAAATAGAAACAGTAATCAATTAGCCACAGAACATAAAAAACATTTCATTCTAAATTACAGTCTCACTTTAAAGGTACAGCCCTACTGAGAGTGATTTACGTGTGGGTGATTCCGCGATTTTACACGCGCGATGTCCACGAGCGATATTGTTGGGGACGCTCTAGAGTTTTGCGTTTTTACCTCTCGCGTTTTCATTTTATTTTTATTTCCTCATTCGATCGATCGTCAACCAAGATGACGTCCCAAAAAATTTTGCTGGCTGAAAGTGCTACATTAATTAATGTAAAAGTAAATTTGGCTACGATCCGTTTATGGGTTCATGAAATTAAATTACCATTTATATTGAGCTATTTTGCCAGTGTCCCAACATCTTTGGATCTTTGTCCTATTTTTGTGGTCTGAGTGTCTTGGATTCCATATAGCTTCCTGTTTAAATATGGCGGAAGTTATTTGTTCGGACAATACACATGCGGATGACATTTTGGCAGCGATTAATCGCCGAATATCAAACTATTTTGTTCTTTCAGCGATTCAGTGGGGCCACTATATATGAGTTACATACTTTTGTTAAAATCGCTACACGCTATCGCAAAAATGCGAATCGCTCTCAATGGGGCCGTACCTTTACTCTTTAATCGCTGAACTTGCTTTCAACTCGCTTCCTAGTAATTCCCCTCACCGTCTAAAGAGAAAATGGTGTGGTTACTTATTAAACGATTGACGGTTATTAAACCAATTAATTTAATTTAAGTTAATAATAAATAAAAATAACGTTAGGTTCTATCACTGGAAGCTTCCTTCGTATGTTTAGGTTGTAAAATTATGTATATGTTTATATTTGATTATTATGCCTTATAGCATAGATTGTAAATATTCTTTTTATATAAAAAAACATATAATTTTATTTACTCGTAATTAATTTTTAATAATACATTTTGCTTATGCACCAGTGTCAGTCTAGCATATCCGACGATTGCCGGGAGCCCTAAGATTTTTTCTTAATATAGGGGCCCAACGTTGTAAACCAAATGAATCTGTGAATTACTAAGTTCATGGTTTGCTCTTGTCGTGGTTTTGTCAACCGGTACTTCCGGATCGTGTCGTTTAAAAGGAAGAGGAATGATAAAATGAATGAGTAGTCACAGCTTTTAACTATAAAATGTTTATCGCAATGGAATGGCACATTGACTGCCACTATACTTACTGCAGTCCGGTGAGCATTGATTGTCCAGTCGACGATCGCCTGTACGCTGCGCATGTATGCTAAGTTAGCATTATTATGCGGCATGTACAGGGGCGCGTAACACCAACACAACTAAGCTAATATGAAAAATCATAATAATTGTTTTCTTAAACTAATATATAATTATTTTATTCTAAATGAAATATTGTTGTGATGTAATATAACTAGGTATAAATTTAAGAGAGATGTTATAAATAATACAAATTTTTTTCACAAAAATGGTTGTATTTATGTTTAAATATATAATGTTTTTAGTGACATTCAACAACAACAGATCTTTAAAAACATTTTTGATGAACTCTGAATTTATTTGAGAAAATAATTGTTGACATAAATAATCAATAAAAATAATTATTTTCAATTATTTAAAGACCATCGATGACAATGACTCAGTCACCAGCGAGTCGTTTACACACCTGAACACGAGTTTTCAGTTGATCCCAGTATTAATTCGAATAGTTAGTTATGTGAGAAAATCAGTAACTCCATTATCAAAAAAACAAAAAAGAGATTTTGTTGCGAAGAAAATGGAGTTTGTCGACCTTGTGAGTAAAGCATTGAAATCTATTAATAAGCCAATTAAAGAAGACGACTAGTGTTCAATTGTTGAAAAACGTTTTGCTTAACAACTTAGAGATATGATAGAAAGCCAACGTTTATTAGCCGAAAAAATTATATCTGATGTTATGTACTATGGAAGGATTGGAAAACTCACCGAAAATTCATTTCAATACAGTCGGCCTTATCCTAAATCGCTTCCCAATTTCCCATCCACATTTCCTACTATGGAAATGTATTATAAACAACAGCAATATCAACAAAAGTATTTTCAACAACCATTGCATGTATAAGTTCCTCCGATGAATAATTGCGAGTTGTTTACAGTAAACACGGAAAAAATAACTTCAGAGGTAACACAAAATGCAAGCTCAATTGATAATTGATAGATAATGATGATTGCTTGGATAACTTTTTGGTATTCCGAAAGTAATTACATGTACAATTTATCTATAAAAAATTATTTAATGTACATAATTTAAAGAAAGTTTTTATTTTAATATTTTTTATGTGTAAGAAAACACTAAAAGTTGCTACATGCTACGATTTAAACTTTATTATATTTGTGTTATAATTAAAAAGTAAGAATATTAATAGATAAAGATTTAAAATTATTACAATGCATGCATTGCAAACATTGCAAACTGCAGTTGTTTATATTACAGTTTATTATATTATTAAGGGGGGCGTGAACTGTTGGTGGCTAAGCTTCCCATAGAGCTGTGTACCATTAATTGTTCCAGCTACTCCTACATTCACACCCAATGTGCGCCTTTATAAAGGTCCCACAAATTAAATCAAACCGGAGCCTATCTAGTTCTAACGGCACTGAACACTCGGCGTTTCCCATTAGAGATTTATACTAATATATTGTTTCTTTTATTTTTCTTTATGAACTATCAATTTAATCTAATTAAATAAACAGGGGTGGACTGAGGCTCTAAAAGCCTAGGTGGGTATAAGTTTTAAAACTGCCAATCAAGGAACTCATGTTACAATTTTCATAAATAACAATAATAAAACAACATTTTAAGGAACTTATATCAAAATGAAAAAATTTTATAGGTTTTTACTCAACTAAATTGAACATATTAAAATAAAACAAATTACTTCAATACTACAAAAAAATTTTAAAACTAATTATAAATTCCAAAAATTAATCTAATAATAACTTTCATAGTCTTCGCGGCTACAGTTGTTTTATTTTTCAAAATATTACTGTAATATTGTATTCTTCGTTTTTGCAGTAATGATTTCGATGTGGAATTAATTGAAAAATTATTAAAAATAACAAATATAGCTCGAGGCCCAAACATAAAATTTCTAGAAGACCTGGGTGGGTATGGCCACCTACCCACCCTGCCAATCCACCCCTGAAAATAAACTTAAATTTATACGGTATTATACGCTATGTTTTCAGTTATTCTGTTTTTTAAATAATTATAATCAGGGCTCGTAAGTTCATGCACTTGCATGTTTTTTTGCTACGTCAGAAAACATTTTAAGTGAGATACAATCCGTTTATATATGATATATCATCATAACGATGACAATAAAAATGTAAAGTTGACCGGCTCATAATATTGCTAAAAAAAAAAAGCTACCAATTACATTATAATTACATTTTTATCTCAATATAAATATCTTTCTTACTAATAATTTACTTAATTTTATACATACTTGTTACTATCACGGTTATCTGAGATAAGGCATAAACAACTCATTTTTTGTGGGATAACAATGACTAAATAATATATATTATTATACATATCTAATATGTACTATGTAGTGAAATATCTTATAATACTAAATATTACACACCATTGTGGTAATGTATAAAATTTAAAATTTAAATGTCAAACAATTAACAATAAACATGGAAGATCCTTGACCCTTATCTCTTAAATAATCACTTAGAAAACATATGACCATAAACATTAGAGGATTATCCTCTATTATCTCTATTATCCTTTATTATCCTCTAATGTTCATGTATATGACAGATACACTATCTACAGACTATCATCATTGATTATAAATGCTATTTATAATCAATGCTATCATATATTATAATCTTAAAAAAGTATATAATAGAGTAGTACACTAATACTAATTGAAAAATAGAAGAATAATTCATAATTTAAAATAAATAATTAAATAATTTCTAGTGGGCTTGCGGCCCATATCTGGCTCGCTAATGATAAGGGAGGAAGACAAATGTTTACCCTGCCCTCCTTAAAATTACGCCACTGCTATAACATACAAATCTATTATAATTTTATCATTAATTGTATGTTAATACAAATAATAAGTTAAACTTATTAATACGTCATTTAAACATTAGATTACATAATCTAAAAAGTAAAATTCAAACTATTAAAGAAAAATAGTAATCCACAACGCAAGAAAGTAAGGCACATGCATTTTAAACTGTGACGGTGCAGAGGTAACAGGTGTCAGAAGACAGTATTTCATGCAATTTTACATTTATCATTTTAGTTATTCTATTGATAACAACTACAAAACACATATGATAACAATATTGAACATCTAGACGAATAAGTTTAATTTTAAAAAGTAGTAAATAATTATTCTTATAATGTAAAAATAATTAAGTCAATTAAGTATATCAATTTTAAATTCAGTTCTCAAGGTTTATACTTGCAAATGTTGATGATCCAAACTTTTTAATAATGTATTATATTGATATGTATACTTATTTATAATTGTTATCCTACATAGTAATTCTTAATTTTTATTTATATAGTTCAACTCTTCCAACGTCCTTGTTTTGATGTATATTTGATACTTCTATGTTTCAAAAACGTTTGGATTAATTAAAGCCTAAAAAACTGAACTAATATGATACGATGCTCAATTTTTGGAAAACAATTCAATCAAAAAAAAGTCCAGTGTTATCAGCTAATACCAATAATGTTGGATTGAGCCTAGCTGGTGATGGATTAATGCCCCTTAAAGATTTTGAATATGACGAGAAAGGTTGGTATCTTTGTATTCTTTCTATGAACTATATAAATTTTGATTTTTAATTTTCAACAGATCTTTATGCCTTGGAAAAATGTAGATTATCATTGTATTTTGATGAAGCATTGGTGTTAGATAACAGCGCACTTTTATCGATGTTCAGGCAGTTTTTTAGACCATCGAAATTTATTATCACTATACCATTTGTACATGGCATTATTGGGTCATTCAGACATCGAGGATGAACTCTTACGTCAAAATATATTGAGGAATATCTCAATTCATCGAATTCATTTTTCTGATAAATTAATATCAAAAATTAGTACTCAGAATGAACATATAGATATAAATGATTTTAAAGAAGTTTCGGATAAATTTCACATTATATTACAAGAGTATGTATAATAATATGCTTGTGAAAACATTATAAGTTATTATTATTATTAGACTCCATATTTATAGATGTAACTTAGTTATACAATTATATTACTAATTATTTATATGTATTTATTTATTATTGTTGTGTATAACTTTTAGATATTGGAATAGTTTTGTTCAAACTGACATGTTTTGTAAGTATCAAGTAGATGTTTTAACTGGAGGACAAGTTACGCTTGGTGATATATTGCTTTGTAATGGACTTCTTTCATATTTCATGGAGGTATTATAATTTTTGTTAAATTATGATTTTAATATAGTAATTTTAATATTATTTGTGTCATTTTAAGTGATTTAAAGTTTAAACTTTTTTTTTAGTATAAATTTTATCATTTACTGTAATTTCTGAGTTTAGTTTCTTCTTCACTTACTTAAATCGAAAGTAGTTTACATTTTTATAATTTTAAATAATAAGAATAATTTTATTTTTAAATATGATTGAAAGTATATTATAAATCTAAATTTTTTTTTGTCCAAAACTTTAATCTTACATTCACCAACTATGGTCCGATTCCTACAATAATCTATCACCTCACTTTGCCACATAGTATAGAATGCTAAATCCTATCATTCCATCCAAACCATGGTTTCATAAATTAAACTTATCTCGTAAAGCAATCTATTTCATTTCTCATCTCCGCTTTGGATACACCCTTCTCCCGTATCATTCCTTCAAGCTATCCGTTAATGACTCTTCTCTCTGCATCTATGATCATACTCCAGCTATCTGTAATATAAATCATATCCTATTCCATTGTCCCACCCTCCACATAGAGCGTCAAAATCTTTTTTCCCTTCACTCCCTAAATATTCCGCTCAATTCCTATCATATACTCAATACTCAATCTCATCCTGCTATCCTCGCCATAATTTCATTCATCCTTAACACGGGGCTGCTTATATAACTCACCCACTATGTAAATAATTGTAGAGACTAATTGTAAACAAAGTTTCAATAAAAATAAAAATTCTAAATTAATAAAAATAAAAATGTTTTTGAATTTTTTCAATAATAATAAAAATAATAATTAAATAATTTCATTGTTTGTTTAAAACAATTTGTTTTTCATATTTACTTTATTAAGAATTATAATTTAAGTCACTTAAATATGCGCATAGTATACTCATTTCAAATCCATATTAAAACGATCATATTATGTTTCCCTCAACTAAAGCACATTGGTACAAATAGGGGTGGCTAGGGGGGCTTAGCCCACCAATATTTATCTTGCCTCCTAAATATTTATCTCTCCTTCACACAATAGATACAAATACAAATTAAAATGTATACAAAAAAAAAAAAAAAATTAGCCCTCCAAAAGTAAGACACTAGTTATACCTATGCTTAAAAATACTATTAATTTTATTTCAATAATTATATTTACAATACACAATATAGTTATATTAACATAATATGTTGTTACATTTAATAATATAAATTATATAATATACTTCTTTTTATGTTAAAATATTTATAAATTTAAGTAATATCTCCTTATCCAGTGTATTTAAATTTATCATATAATTCTATATGATAAATTTAAATATATAAAATATATTCATATTTTTTTTAGTATAAAACAAAATATACTTAAAAGTTGCAAAAACAAAAAAAGACCTTATTCATTATTTTATATGGTTCACAGGTGATATTGATAGAATTGTTCATGCACAAAGTAATTTAATCTGGGTTGGTAAAAAGTTATTTATTCTTAAAAATTACTATTCTTATGAAATGTATTTTTTTTTTTTTTTTTTCATGAGTTACTGAAAATAAATTTAATTTAAAAATATTGAGGAAGTTCACATATCATACCTTGTAAAACTAAAACTTAGATCATCCTTTACCGACCTTGATTTGGATATTATGAAATTATAAGAGATTTGCTTAACTGACTATATTAACTTTATGCTTATCAGCAGTAAATATTTCAAATCAATTTAAACATAATTATTAATGCATTGAAACTAATTATCTAAATCAGAGTTACGTATTATGATATTATGTTAAATTAAATTTTTTGAAATTTGGTAGAAATGTTTATTTAATTGAAAATGTATTTTTTTATATTAATGTTTGCCTAACCTAAGGTTGGCTTAGTTACTATTTTTAATTTAATTTCTAATCAATAGTTAATTAATTAACCTTTAAATTCTTCATATGTTTAAGCTCTTATATTTGTTATGGATGTTCTTGTTGTAATAATTTTTTAGGTGCTTGGTCATACTATTTCCTGCAGTCATGTCTTTTATTATGACGCTATGTAACCCTTTTGAATTCCTATTTTAATGTTTGACACTATATCAACATCTTATTTTCTTGTGTTGATGATTCCAATTAAAATGTAAGGTTTATGAATTTGTAATAAATATTCAATTCATACTAGTACATCATTATTATTATGGGTTTTTCTTTGTGATGATAATGCACTTTTAATAGTTTAGCAATAATTAGTTTATTTAAACATTAAGTTATTATAGAAAACCAATATTAACGTTTAAAAAATTTAATGAATGGTTTTTGCTTTTCATAGTTTCTTGATAGTGAAGGTTGTAGATCTCTTGTTGAATTCTGGTTAGCAGTTACAAATTTTGAACGTTGTGTTGAACAATTCAAAAATACCTCAACTGACTACGAACAAGCGCAAAATGATGCTATTTGTATTTATGAAAAGTAACAGCATTTTTTTTTTTTTTTTTATGGTAATGATGTATAATTTAATATCATAACCAAATATTATTTATAGATATTTGTCTCTACAAGCAACATGTTCACTTGGCTTTAGTGACCAAGTTAGAATTACTGTCGAAGAATCTATATGTCCAGCTGACATACATAGCCAAACTGTTGCAACAATAGGCCAATGTTTTAAATCTGCTGTTTTAGTAGTTTTGACTTTTTTACGTCAAAGATGTTTAATACCATTTCTATCATCACAACATTATGTACGTTATTTGTCTGAATTAATTAAAGCCGGAAATTCATACCAATCTTTATCTCAAGACAATGAATCATCTAGTTCATCTGTTTCTGAGTATAGTACCAATTCAAAACGATCAATGTCTTCTCTTTTACCCTATTCAGCTAGTACAGATTCATTATGGAGGAAAAGGCAGCAAAGGTAATATTAAAATATCCAAAATTATTATATTTTTTTGAAATTTATACTAAATTATATTAATGAGTTTAATAACTGATGTAAGCTTTTGGAAGATAATTATTTCTTTTTAAAATCTTAAAAGATAAATTTCTTTGATTATTTTTCATTTTAATTTATACTAAATATTTTATATTATAATTCAGGCTTGAGGCAAAAATAAATTCAACTTTATTTTGTAATTATATTTACTTACTTATGCCATATATAATATATGTATGTGTGTATTACAATTTTCAAACAAATATTCTACAGTAAAATAAATTTAAAAATAAGGATTATTTTTAGAAGAAATTACAAATTTTTTATTGTATGATATGGACATATTGCAAAGTTCTCAACTATGTTAAATATGGAAAAAAATCTCGTTTGAAATTGTTCACAAATATATTTACATACTACCTGTATACCCTCTAACGCTTGGGCAAAAGTAGTTAAAGGTATAAGTAATTCCATATTGTCATCAATATCCGCCTACTCCCTAATTAAATTGATAAGCATTTATTTATTAATTATTATCGTAATTTATGAACATACATATTATAGGTTGTTGGCAGGCCCGGTTCAAGTGTTTAAACAAACATAGGCGAAATTTAGTTTTTTCCGCCCCTTACATGTAAATATTTTATAAAATATTTTTTTTTATACATAAAAATTGTCCAGAAAAAATTCCGCCCTAGGCGTGGGTCTATATCGCCTACCCCTTGAGCCGGGCCTGGTTGTTGGTAAGTTGATTTCCGAGGCTTCATTTATGTATAGTTGATTCCCGGGTTCATTTAAAGCAGGTATGAATTGATTCAAAGTATGAACAATTTCAACCTATTAGCGTTACCCAGGAGATACCATAAGAGGTTGACCATAAGACGGTCTTCTAAAATTTTTTCTTCGAGCATTTTTATATTTTGTATCACGGCAATATAATAATTAATATATTTAATTAAAATATAATTAATTTTAAAGGTTTTGCAAAAACATTTCCACAGATTTTCTCTGTAAACAATTACTCAGCGTTTGCTGCCTAATAGTAATTGGCTCAATTTTGTCATAGTTATGATTGGTATTGCTTTTTGCAATTTTATTCCTAGGATTGAGTTTTAAATAATACAGTTACTCTTACTATAAGTCCAACGTTGGCCATCATTCGATAATATTTTATGAAAACAATACTTATTTCCATCAGTATTAATGGTTTACACTTTTCGCTTGTTAAAAATTGCATATTTTTTTAGAAATTGACACTGCGAAATTATGCTGAACTTACAATGGTTGCAGTGGTACTAGAGAACGCATATAAAATTCTAGAATGTTTGATTAAAACAACTGCTGTCTATAATCAATTTTCATGAACTCAAGAACGATAAAATTCGATAAAATACCTTCTTTTTTTTTTTGTTACTAATATGCAATAATATAATACCTTAGGAAATCAACTCGTATATACTGTTTAATGGCTTCGGAATCAATTCACCAGTATCGATACAGGTAAACAGGTATCTGGAAATCAACTCATATGCAGTCCATTTATATATTATTTCAGTAATTTTCGGTATGAAAATACATTCATATGTAAAAAAAATCGAGTTATTAGCCAAAATTTAGTTCAAATGACTTATCAAGAAAATGTATCAGGCATCATATATTGAAATAAAGAGGCCTAATCATTTCTTCGAATTATCGAAAATTCAACTTGCAGAGAATTGAGTTATTAAGATTCCTTTATGTTTAAAGTGTCGTATACGCCACGCAAAAGGCTTGACGTATAACAACACTAAAACAAAGTATTTGTCGGTTGTTGGACACTCTAACCGTCAAACAAGCACGTAAAGAAAAACCTAATAATTGGCCCGGACGACTACCTTATTAAGTGACAAAGAAGACGATCTAGCACTACTTAATAGGATAGTCGAAAACAGGTTCTTTAAAAGGCTTACTTTCCCTTACGGCTCTAAAGTTATTTTACACTCGAAACAACTGACAAAGAATAAGATCTAGCACTGGATGTTTCGAGCGTGAGTTAATCTTCACCTAAACAATATTTTACTCTCCCCTCAA
This sequence comes from Sipha maydis, assembly GCA_034509805.1. Classification (NCBI taxonomy): domain Eukaryota; kingdom Metazoa; phylum Arthropoda; class Insecta; order Hemiptera; family Aphididae; genus Sipha; species Sipha maydis. The sequence continues at coordinate 28,591 of JASXSY010001807.1, read as the reverse complement.
ACTGACAAAGAATATGATCTAGCACTGGATTGAGGTTTGAAATACAATATAGTTTTAATACCCTTTTTGTAAGTGTACCAACTTTTTCATATACTCACACAAAATACTTAAAATAGATAAATTACCAAACTTGAACACCTTTTACAATTATGATCAAAACCTTTTAATTAAAGAAAACAAAAATATAATTAGTACAAAAATAAAAGAATGACCGATCACTTCACTCGTGAATCGGGCAGCGTTCCGTCCTCCGCATCGATGGCAGTAGAACGAACCCCCATCACGTCCTTCCGGCGGCGTTTTATTCTATTGTCATCTATTTGGTCAGCATTCCCTGAAGGTGGTATGTGTGTGTGTGAGTTTGCTGACCAACTAAATTAAATGTTAGGTACCATCCATATTTTATTGATGATACAACAAAAGCTTAGTATCAATAAAAAATATTTGAAATTTATTTTATGTGTATAAATTAATTTTATCTATATAATTTATTTACAATTATATATTATAATTGAGATAATAATATACTTATTTTACATTATTTATTGATTTTTATGGGTTTTTAAATTGTATCAACATGCATTACAATTTTGCTTGTATTTTATTTAATAGTGGACTAAGCTTTGGTAGAGTTGATGAGTATGGTCGTTTTGAACGTAACATAGAACCAGATCCTGATAAAAATAAAGGTACTTTATTATATTTTTATTATACTTTATTTTATATACATATATATAAATATACTAGTATTTATACTTTATTATAGTATGTTCTTCCTTATTGGTAATACATTTTAATGATATATATTTCATTTTTAGAGTCTGGTATTAGACGAATGATGAAAAAATTTGTGAATAATGATGGTGTAAAAATACAAGAAGATATGGCATGGCAAGTAGCCGAAATGATTGTAAAAGATGTTACTAGTGTGACAATGGCTAGTAATGATGAAGACTATGGTACAGAATAATATATATATATAGCTATGGATTATGTATGTAATTTTAGTAAAAAATTAACAAAAATAATTAATTATTAATATTATATTTAACAAACTGTGTAAGTCACGCACATATTGTAAAACAATTACATAAATTGGTATTTTTATATTCATTACAAATATTTATTATAATTTGTTAAACTATTAATTGTTATATGATTAAATATTTAATTATTAAGATGCTGTATATTAGAATACATTTTTATCTTTAGTATTTATACTATTTTATTAATGTATTCTTAAGTTCCAAAAATTATATATTTATATACAAGTATATATATAAAGAATAATATAATCATATAATTCTTATATATAACTTAAAATCTCAAATTTAATTATTAAATATTTTTGTTTGATTACATAAAGCTACACTAGTATGTGATTATTAAACAGGAAATATAATTAACATAATTAAAAATTGTATTGTATTTAAATGAAAAGTATTTTAGGTTGTGATATCAAAAATTATAGATCAGATAGATCATGATTAAAAAACTTTTTTTTATATTTCAAAGTTTTTTTTATTTATGAAAATACCATACTTAAAATTGTGCTATTAGATATAAACTTCTTTAAAAAAAAAACATAATTTGATAAATCAGTTTTCTCTAATAGCTTTTAATTAATGAAAACAATAAGTTCAGAGGTACCTACTGGACTTATATATATAGAATTATTACAGTTATGTTCAAAATATAAATTTGTATATTTGATATAAAATAAATTCATTAATACTACATTTAAAGTGCTTGTATAAACTATAAAAATAAAAAATTTAAAAATATATACTATAATAAATTAATTAAATACAACAAAAAGTAAAAGTTTTCAACCAAGAAATAAGATCAATAATTAGTACAAATAAAAAAATAATAATAATAGAATTACTTAAGAGAAAATAATATCACAGCACTCAAAATTGGAAATAATAATATTTGATTTGTAGAAGCCTTAGAATCGGCTTGCATTTTAAAAGAATCTTCTTGCATTGCATGAGATGAATCTGCTTGCATTTCATAAGAAGAGATACTGTTAGAACTTTCAAAAGCATAAATACTTGCAACTTGCGTCTTATTATACTCTGAATATTTATGTCTTGCAATAGTTTTTGGTATCATTACTGCAGGTATTAAATCCCAGTCAGATACAGGGATTGATTCTTCATCAAATACAGGTTGTCCATCAATTTGAATTTCAAAGGTTACTATTTTGAAAAGTATTTCTTTACTTTGAATATCTATTAATTTAGAATGGATTTCCAAAAGTGTTTGAGCAGACTTAGGTGTTAAATATTTAATGTGGGAATCATTTAATAGCTATAAATAATAAAAATTACAAAATTTAAAATACTAAGGCTTAAATATTATTAATGTTTATATTGACCTTTATTTGATCTTTATTAAGACATTTTATGGTATTTGGAGAAACCCCTTCTAATGCTCCTGGATTTCGGTCTAACAACAACTGCCATTGAGTGATGTTAATTCCTATGATCAAAAAATGATAAATTATTAATACTTCCTTAAAAAAAATATATATCTATTTATTGTATATTAATTTTTATTATAAAGAAGTTAAAAGTGGCCATTTGCTAAAAACATAAAATTTATTAATTATTAGTTTATCATACCTGAAAGAATAATTCCCATGCGCTCTACTTCAGTCATTTTCCATGAACTAGACTGTCCAATAATAGAAACTGCAATTGATGCAAGATTTTTAATACAAGGCATGTCACAAGTTTTAATTTCATTGAAAGCTGAACTTGTTTTCCAGAACAATTCTTTATTTGGCATAATTATTTTAAAAGTATGTGGTTGTAGTTGACATAACAATGAACCAAATGCTCCCCACAAATGTGATGGAATATTTGCTTTTGATTTTGTCATGAATTGCTTTATAATTTCTTTACGCTAAAAAACAAAAATCATTTTACACAACATCTAACAACAAGCTATGTAATCATGTTTTTAACATTCAAAGGTACATACAATATCGTTAGTTTTAACATATTTGGAAAGTAAATTAATTAATTCCAATGACCAAGGGCTGGTTATGTCCAGATTTATCGTTTTTATGTCATCGATTGACAATCCAGATAATACAGAGCCATATGTGTGTAATGCAGCCTATTATTTTTTCAACAAATAAACAGAAATGTATGTATTTTACATAGTAAGAATGTAAATAATTATCAAAAAAACACACCTCAGTTAACAAATCTTAAAATAGTATTATTAATAATAATAAATTAATCAAAAAAATAATAAAAATAATAAATTATAATATTAAAATCTTAAAAATACCTTATCTTTTGTTTTTGACCAAATATATTTGGCTAATTCAGTGTTGATATTAAATGATCCTAACAGATCTATACAATCTTCCAGTTCCTTGTCGCTCATAGAGTGTACAATCATGCTCAAATCCATGGAAGCAACTGATGAAGGTCCTAGCATTTTCAATGCTTCACAGCCAATCTAAAATATTAATAGAATATACTGAAAAATATCATACATAGACTCAACACACACTTGCTTACCTGTACATTATAATTGAAAAATATTTCAAATGACCTTTTTTTTCTATCAGAAACATTTTTTTTTGATAGTTTATATTCCCCCATTAAATTAGATATTTGAGTAGTTTCTAACGGAAGTGATTTATTTAATGTTACATTATATTCATAACTTTTAACAGTATTATTAATACTGTTTTTGATTACTGTTGAGTTGTGTTCAATATCTTCAGGTTGTTGGGTAATAACACTAAGTAAAGAGGCAGCCTTAATATTTTCAGTTTTGTTTTTATTTTCTTTTCCTGAAAAAAATGTTTTTAACAAATTGCTTGTTGTTGGCAATTTACCAACATTATCTAACTCCGGAATTGGGATTAATACAGTTGGTTTGACAATTTTTGTTTTAGCTACTGATGACATGATAATTTCTTTGTGTTGATGATTATCATTTATTGGACTGATCATTTGTAATTGATTTTGCATTGAGACTAAGTGGAAATTAATTAGATTTGATAATGATTTGATAAAGTTCATATACTGTTCACCCAAAATTAGCACACAACCCTAAAAAAATAATAAATAAAAAATTTTACTTTAAAAGTTTTTATCTTATTCTTTATATAAAACCTTGTAAAAAGGAATATTGTTCGATATCCATTCAATTTCATCAGCATAACGAGTTTGTATAATGTCAGCAGAATCTAAACGGGACATTTTTGGCACAGAATTTAATTTATCATAATCAAATACAATAAGAAGATCAGACAGTGTTATCAAAGTATCACTCGACCAGTGTTCAATATTTCTGAAATTATAATACAATAAAAATATAACTGTTGTACAAATTCTTTATTTTTAAAGCCACTTCCAATACTAACCTTTAAGATAAAATAAAACCCTAATACTTCAACGAACAAAAACAATTTAATAAGAACATTTATATACATATGATTACCTCATACAACTAATAGAATTTTTTTAATTTTCTTTTTTTATCATTAAATAATTTGACAAATAAATTTCAAAATTTCAAAATATTTAGTTTAACCACACATTAAAGTCCCATAAGACCTAAAATATCTTCCTCTAACAAAAAAATGGAAACACTAGTTTATGGCTATTTCATAGACAAGTACATAATGAGGCTGTTAAACAAGTTTTTGTATAAAAATACATCAAGATAAACATAATTTATAAAAACAATCAATTTTTACCAGTGGAACTTACATAGTATCAGGTGCAAACCTATAATAGGAATAATCTAAGAGAGAGGGATTTCAAAATTATATATATATATATATATATATATATATTATGTTAGCTAAGAAGTCATTATCATCGATAAAAAACACATGTAGGAATATACATGAATAAAAATATTACGATCGAAAATCAATAAATTTAAGACAACTTAAACAACTGACTTGTCAGTGAAAATGTATTCTATCAATGACTGAATTTTTTAACTATAATCGAAAGTTAATCAAAGCACTGTTAAAACAAAAATTGACAACTATATTTGAATTTTCAAATCAGTTTAATTTTTATAGAATGAGGGCTAGATATGTTTTTAATAAAAATGATTGTAAAAAGATCCTCAATGTGAAGATTTATAACCACAAAATCTTCTTTATGCATTGGCCAGCATATAAAAATATTATAATCTAATAATATTATTTAATATAAAATAGTTAAACACTATTTTTATCCTAAGTTGTAATTGATAATCACCATCACCCATAAAAAAAAAAAAACTAATAATAGTTTAATTATAAATAAAATTTGACTGACAGGCCGGTCACCAATTGATTTTTCAATGATTTTAATGCACATATCAAGTGGTATGATCGCTCAACTAACTGACAACATGTCACCGATTATTAAATAAATAATGACTAAAATTATAGGTAGCTAAATATTAAATATTTTACAACAAGTAATTTTCTTTATAAGTACTTATATGTATATCAATATATTTTTCAAGAAAAAGGAGAAGTAGTAGACATTTTAAAATAACTTATTGTGCACAACCACAAGCTATCACTGTTATAATTGGCTAATTATAATTTTTTTTTTTTACATTTTTCAAAATATATTATATTTAATAATATATTTCAACTTTACCCAAAAGCTTTGATTATTAAATCAGCCCATTTTTCTTTAGACATTGAGTCAACACAAAGTCTAGTATCAAATAAACCAGCTTCTACCATGAATTTGAATGCTTGTCCATCTACTAAACTTAAATATGTCAAAGGAATAAAATGGGTTAAATTCCCAAGTGTATATAACTGTTCATAACTTAGACTGGATCCATTTTTTTGCTGTTATGAATTATAAAACGTATGATTATAATATATCCTTATTTATTTTAACTCTTTAAACTTACAATACCAACAATATACTTTTCAACCATTAATGATAATTTTTCAGGTTGAGACGCAATCATAAGTTCAGGAATACTTAATTTTCCAATAGCATGCAAGATATTATCTCTCAATTTTGAATTGAAAATAACATCAACAGAAAGAGTTGTTAAGACGAATCCTAAAATAGTGGTTATTTAGGCCTTAAAATAAATAAGTTATAATAATAGATATTTATTTACCAGGTAATGCTTCTATTTCCCATGCTTCTAAGTATAATGATGAGTTGGAATGTGTTGTAAGCTTTGCTTTCAATTTAAGATAATTAATAAATGCTTCAGCAACACAAATCTGTAAATTTTTTGGAAACACCTGTAAAAATATTAAAACTATGATATTATTTTAAAAATAAATCATTATTTTTATTATTTAATATCAGTTCCCATAAAAAATAACACATTATTTTAATTTTTATGAATTTAATTTATATTAATGTAAAATTAAATCCTCACTTTTCCATTTCGTTTGAGATATGCATTATATTGGGAAATTAAGACAATAAAATTTGAACTATCTAATTTTTTTATGAAATTACATGTAAACCCATTATAAAGGCCATTATTGATTATTGATTTTTTGCCAGTCCATTTGACAAATAATTCATTGCTTTCTAATATTACATTTAACTGAAAATATTAAATCAAATCACATATTTTATAATTGCATATTTTAATATTAATATGTACTATTTGCTTGGGTAATTTGTCAATTCTATCAGTATATTTTGGATATAATTGTTTAAGAACATCAAATATTGGGCCAGGTATATCCAAAGGAGATAATTGTTCAAAAATTATATTATGTTTATTCTTAAGCATTTCTTCAATAAAGTTGACATTTTGAACTGAAAAGATTATAATTATTTTAAAAGGTTTTTTTCTCCTTTGTTTTACAAAAGTAAAAAAAAAAACACGATCATAATTAGTAAAATAATACAATATTTACCTGGATTTATAATATTTAAAAGATGAAGAGCCATTGGTAAATTTTGATTGTTAACTAAAGAAACCAAGTGAGATGCCACTTGATAACTTATATTTCCAGTATCAATATTTAATAGGCTTGAAACTGGAATGGCTTTTATTATATACTTCAAACCAAGTAAGAAATTTGGATCATTTTTATGAAAAGATAACATACTACTACAACCACTCAAATAAAAAGCCTAAATAAAAATGTGACCAAATGTATAATTGTAAAAAAGAATAAACTTATTAATTTACTTGTCTATCAGTAAGCATAAACGAGTCAACAGCAATAAGTGATTGAACACTAGGTGGAGTAGAACAGAAATTTAAAAATGATGTAACTGGTTGGGTATAAAATAATGGAAGATGCCGCAAATCATCAGATGTCCAACCAAACATGACATTTATTTTTGAAGACAACCAATCACTAGCAATTTTATTAAAAATCTAAAAATAATGAGTAGTAATATTTTTGATTAATAATTTTAATAATTCATAACATATACACTAATTTGTATAATATATAATTACAAAATAATTTGTATTAGGTTAAACTGGATAATTTAAATTTTATTATTTTTGATTCAGATATAGATATAGATATAGACAAAAAATATTGGTTAATACATTATTACTTGATAGTTATAAGAAATAATTATATCAATCTTAAAAAGGAATTGTACCAAGAACTACAGTTATACAATTCAAAATAATGACAACCATGGACGCTTAACATTATGACTACATATTATTTAAAAAATAATTAGCAAATTTTAATGTGTTTGACCAATTGTGTAAATTTAACCATACTTAAAACTTCATAAAAATTAACTATATTTCAATAATACTATTTTGAGCTTTGAGATAAAAACCTGTTTAAAGTAGAATTCCCAAAAATCTTTGAAACAATGAAAATCTCTCACTAAAAAACATTTATATAGCACTATGAATTTTTGATAAGAGGATACATTTACAATGATTTAATTATTAATAAATAATTCCTATTAGCAAAAATTTTTTATAATAACTTAATGTTACAAAATTAATATACTTTAACTTTTATCAATTGGAAGTATATACCTGTTTTGCTGCAGCATAACTTAAATGGGTATTATTCATTGAAAATATAGCTGCTTTTTCATTAGTCCATTCTTCTGATTCAAATTGATTCATTTGCAATGGTGATAACTTGTAGAAGAATGTTGGATAAAGTATTTTAATGTCTTTTAAAGTATTATTATTCATTAAAAAGGAGAATAAAAATCGAGCCTAGAAAAATCAAATTGCATCCTTGGTATAAAAATCTAGTTATTTAGAAAATATTAATTATATCAAGTTTTCCAAAGCTTATGAGACAAACTAAGAATGTAACTGTAATGTGTTTTTTAAAACATATGTGTATAAAATTCTGGTGTAGCAAGATAAAAAAAAATAGATCATCATATAAAATTACCAGGGCTCGGGACATTAGCATTTGCATATTTTTATTGTTTGACATAAACTATAGCAGAGAGTTATGGATATGTATGTCATGTTAAAACACATTCAACTATGAAATTTTAAATGCTTCTTTTTGCTTTTTTCAATGATTTTTTAAAAAAATGCTTATTTCCTGTTTTTCTGATTATTTTTAATTTCTTTGCATATTTCTGCTTAATTATAAACGATGACGTAGGCCATTGACCTTTCCCAGATTTTTTAACTATTTATAAATATCGTTTACATTTTATTTTTCACAAAATGCTTTTGAAAATCCATAAACAATAAGGCAAAATGTCTCCAAAGTCGAAGTTAATCTTTTCTTATAATGTAAAGATTTATTTATTTTGGATTTTTTAATTAAAAAATTATAACATGAACTACATTTATTTATTTTAATATATATATTTTTTTTAATCTTTAATTTTATATTCAAGACAGTTTCGAAATATGTCTAGTACTTAATTGTGTTCATGTAAAAAAAAAATTTAGAAATTGTTGCTTATTTTTCCTATTTTAGATCATTTTTTCTTTTTTAATTAAATATTTTTGTTTAAATTTAAGTTTTTTAAATGCTTATTTGAGTGCTTTTCAGAGCGCTTATTTTAATGATTTTAAGTGCTATAAGTCCCGAGCCCTGATAATTACCTTTATGTTTTTAGTCATGAATATTAATATTCTTATTGAATAATTATATTTTAATTTTCATTATTTTAAAAATCTAATTATGTAAGTATATTTTTATAATGATTTAGTATCTTACTTGAGAATAATCAAATTCAATGTCATGTAGTGCCATTTTAGATAATTCATTAAATGGTATATGGCCTAATTCATTATTATTAAAATTTGGCAATAAAAATTTGTATCTAAAAAGGACAAGAAAATATACACTAAAAATATTTTAAAAATAGAATTTTTGAATTTCTTCAACCAACTGATCTATTTGTTCAACCGTCCATTTGCTTAATATATTAGGATATGATTGATTAACTGCCAAATATGACCATGATTTTCGAATACTTTTAGGTAAATTCCTCCAATCATCCTGTGAGTATTTATTGCACAGTATCCTATTGTTTTGTTTTTGTTCTACTTCAGACAATAAAGTCAACCTATTACATATGATATATATTCAGTATAATAAATTAAGTGTATGCAGTTTAATTATCAATATCAATTTAAAACTTTTTATATATGGAACAATATTAATCCCTGGTGACCCTCTGAGACGGTTAAAACGTAAATGGTGTCGTGATCTATTAGCACCTAATTTTTAATATTTAAAAAAAAAAGAAACTGAAAAATAAAAAATAGCAAATGAAAGTGTTACTAATGGGTGGCTGCTTTCTCAAAAGTCACACCACACTATATATAAATGTTATTAAGGATAAGTTGTATTTTATTTTTTTTTATTTTTTGTTTTTAACAATAATTTGTATATAAAATCTGTTTCACATTTACTTATTATGCCAAGTGATATAGATTGTAGATTTCATATAAAAATAAAAATAAATGAATTTGTAACAATATTAAAATAATAAATAAATTAGATAGTTAATGTATAAAATATAACTATAATACTTACAGCCTTGTGCTAATTGGTTTAGTTCTAGTCAACACATATGGAACCCAAAGTCTTGCTAAAGTATAACCACATATATTAGATAACTTTTGAAATTTGCCATCTCTAATATCATAATTCCATTTAAAAACTGTTTCGCCAATAATATCGAGTGTTTTATAATTTCGTATCACTTTTGGAATCAACTAAGTAAAATATTAACATAAAAATGTATAAATAAAAATGTAATGCGTTTTACTTACAAAATTCAAGAACTCATTGCGTTGTTGATCAGTTTGAATAGATTGTAGGATTTTTTTGGCAATTGATGAATCATCTTCATGTGTGGTTAAAAGAGTAGCCAAGTGAGTACCAGATAAAGCTTCCAATTTGTTAACCTAAAAATATCGTTGTTAAAAAATAAGATGAAAATCTATATTATTTACTTACAGGTAAGAAATATAAAAAATTAATTGGAAGTGCCGCAATTTCTTCAATGGTAAAATCTTTTAAAGATCCAGATAATAGCTTTTTATGGAGTTTTTGTGGAACATCTTCAAATAATACATTTAGTAGAGTTTGATATTCAATATCTTAAAAAAAAAATATTTTTACTATATGGTAATTATTTCATCATTAACTTTGTAGTTAAATAAAAATACCATTTAAAGCACCACAATTTTCTGATTCATTTACTCTAGATGAACAAAATAATGAAACACCATTTACATGGTGACTAACTTGCAGTACTATATGATAAAATATTAAAATTTTTTATTTTAGAATTTATACATAAAATAACATAACGTAAATTTTATAAAATAATAATGAAATACCTGAAAATATTAAAAAAATAAGAATAAAAAAATAGTTTAGAGAAAACCACATGTTTTTATAAATTGTAAAATAAAGTGACTGGTAAGAAGTAATATTGATGACCGGTAACTAATAGCAATTGACTGGCTTATTGTGTGCAAAACTTCCTTTAAGTCATGATTCGTATTAGCTGTTTATATCCCATACTTAAATAATACTTATAGGGATCTCCCACTGTCAGATAATTTATCTTATCTAACTTATATTTATAAAATAACAAGCAATAATATTATAGATCTATATAGTGACATTATTGATTATGGATAGAATATAAAATCACTAGCAAATGGCAATAATATATTTGCTGCAATATCTCTATTTTTGAGTGAATAAAGGTGCACACACACCGCCGCGGTGGCGGTGGCGGTGCTTTCATAGTTATCATGTTTTGTCACACCTATGGTTTTGATTGGAGATGAGGCGTTTGCTCTAAAATCTTATTTAATTAAGCCCTTTCCACGAAGACTATCAAGAAGTGACAAAAGACTAGACAATTATAACTACAGGCTATGCCGAGCAAGGCGTGTGGTTGAAAATGCCTTCGGTATTCTAGCAAAAAAATGGAGAATTTATAAAGGTCCGATAGAGGTTAAGCAGGTAAAAACTAAAAAAATAATTTTAGCAACTTGTATTTTGCACAACTATCGCCGCGTGAAAAATTTTGATGTCGATACAACTTTATACAACAAAATTAAGGAATGCATCGATATGATGTAAATAAAACACAAAACAGTAGACTGTCAGTAGTGAATATACGTGTATCAAGTACGGCCACCGCGGCGGTGAAATTGGTCATGTTGCAATTCACCGCGGCGTTATTTCACCGCAGATTTTAACGCGGCGGTGTGGGTACGTAGTACTATTGATTATATATTCAATATATTGATTATATATTGATTATATATAATCAATGGTAGTACCAATTACGTGTGTTACATTTTAACGCCACCGCTACCGCGGCAGTGTGTGGGCACCTTAAGGCTGCGTATTCATTGACGAATGATGAGCAATATTGAGTTAAAATCAGGGCTTTGCACCCGAACGTAACCCGAAACCCGAAACCTGAATTAACCCAAATAAATAGCATAACCCAAAACCCGTATATACAAAACCGTTTGAAAAAATCAACACCCGAAATAACCTGAAACCCATATGAAATATTTGGGTTAACCCAAAACCCGAATTATTAAACATTAAGTGGCATATCAATTTGTATGTATTTTTTGCAACTAATGTAACTATAATGGTAAGAAGATAAGAAGATAGCTAGAATGCATGGTGGATCTATATTTATCCACATTGCTAGAATGAAACATTACTAATGATCCAATCAGTGACGACAACGACAAGTTATTATATCGATAAAACAATAATAGGTTTTATCGATATTGACCAAACTGTATATTTACCTACCTAAACGATATTAAGAGCGCGTATTAATATTTATCATTACCTATTCATTGTTGATTGTTTAAAAACCAAACATGTGTACAGATAACTGAAAAGAAATTATAATACAAAATTGAAAATTATTATCTTTAGTCTTCATAATTTTACCTACCATAAACGCATTGAGTAAGTATATTTCATTTTTGTTATGTTGTGCCTTTCAATATATCATAGGTACCTAATAATCATTATACTTTATACTTTATACTTTATAGATAGAAATGGGCAGAAAAAGAACTTCTCCTGTTCATAAATATTTTAAGTTTAATATTTCGACAGGAAAATCAGAATGTCAAATAGAGTCTTGTGGACAAGAACTTGTAGGCGAGCATGCAAAAAACTTAGAGCGGCATATCGAAAGTCTCCATTATGACATTTTTGCAAAATATTTGTCTGTTGAATCGACAGAAATTGAAAAAAAGAAGAAATATTATGAACAGACAACTATTAAGGTTCGTATAATAAAAATATAGGACAAAATTATACAAATTTATCCATTTGTATTTTATTTTTAACTTTTAACTATAATAGTCAATAGGAATACTCGAAAAATAGGTATCAATTACTTATAATTTTGAAAGTTTTAATTATTTTATAATTTATAACTTATAACACTAAAATAACACAATAAATGAATAAAATATGTTTACCTACCTAAGTACACTTTTTATTTTTTAACATTACCAGTTTGATAAATATTAAAGTTTATACATACCTAGAAATTATAAGTTAATATTTATCAAATTTTTTCTATAGCAAAAGCCAATGACACAATCAAAACTAAAGTTTGAAAATAAGAAATCAAAGTATATTTCTATTGAGCTTACAGCACACCAACTAATGAATGCTTGTACAGAATTGGTAACGGTTAATGGACGACCGTTTGAACTTTTAGAGGATAGTGGATTTCGTAAAATTTTAAATCCTTTATTAAAAGGTTTGGCCGGTTTAGATAATGGCTGTAATGTAATTAATAAACGCAATGTAAGGTCAAATGTTATTAATAAATTAAATGAAGTTGTGGAAAATATTAAAGACTTGGTTAAAAATAAATTATTATGCCTTAAAATGGATTGTGCGTCAAGAATGGATAAGTCTATTTTAGGAATTAATGTTCAATATGCAGCTGCCGATACAACAGTGACTACTTTACACACATTAGCTATGATTGAGTTAACCCAAAAACACACTGCTGTGTATTTAAAAGAAAAGGTCAGTAAATTACTAAATAGTACTTTATACTAAATTAGTAAATTGTTTATAATTAATCTTTTTAATAAACAGAAGAACATTGAATAATTTAAAAATATTATTATAAACAATTAACAAATTTATTTCAGGTCAATGAAGTTCTTACAGTTTTTGAAATTAAAAAACAACAAATTCTTACAATCACGACTGACAATGCCAGAAATTTTGTCAAGATGGCAGACCTAATGCAAAAAGAAACTGATGGTAATGAAAAAAATTAAATTATTATTTTAGCTATACAATGTTAAGACTTTTAAGTTTTAGACTTAACTTGTTAGTTTCTAGTTTTTACTTATAAATTATAATAATTGATGGTAAATTATGTTGTTGATTATTCAATAAATAAATAAGAGCTAAGAGGTATTATAATTTATAATATAAGCTTAATGATTATAGTAATAATTTTAGTGTCTGCAAATATACAATTTGCAAAGTAGTACAAGGAAAGGAGGTACCTATGATTATGTATTAAATTCATTAGGTAACTAGTTATTTACCAGGCAATCATTGTTTAACAAAGTAAAATTTACATTTTTTAAAAATTTGAAACATATTTTTTAAGATGATGTATTGTTAGAAGATAATACAGATAATAACCCAATTAGTGAAGATTTGGAATTGGATCCTCTAGATGGCTTAGAAGATGATTTAGTGACTGTGATGTCAAACCAAAACATTGATTTTGAAGAACAAAATATGAAGCCTCTAAATGTGTTAATTCGTTGCTCTGTGCATACTTTACAACTTTGTGTAGAAGATGCACTTAAATCATCATCGGATCAAAAATGTATTTCTAAAATGAGAGAGATAATATATAATAATCGTTTAAATATTTAAAATATCTGTAGTCTAATTATGAATTTTAAAATTGTGTGAATAATGATTATGGTTGCTCATAGATAGTGAAAAAACTAAGAACTCCAACAGTAATTCGAATAATAAAACGTCTTCATCCAAAAGCTAAAAAAGCAATCATTGATGTGGAGACTCGATGGGGTAGTTCTTGTGACATGTTAAATCGTCTCTTAGAGTTAAAAGATGTATGTAAAGATGTCTCCGATATATTCAAAGAATTGAATGTAACTGATGATCAATGGCAGAAAACAGAAATTTTAGTATGTTTCATTTTGTATTATTTAATTGCTTAACCTTATTTTTAAAATGTTTTACCTAGTTTGTTTCAAAAAGTTTTTATAATATTTTTAACACAATGGTAATTTAAGTATTTAACTATAAATAATGAATATTAAATTTAATTATTTAAGTATTGATAATTTTGACAGGTAAAAGCTTTATTACCTGCTAAACAAGCCACGGTTCAACTTCAAAAAGAAGACCTTACTATAGGAGATTTCTATGGTATTTGGCTTAAGTGTTGCAGAGATACTAAGAAAGTAGGTTCAGGCTTTTCTAAGATTTTATATCTCATCTCTCCACTACCAATGGCCCTACCAGCCAAACACACAACTCCTGCTGAAGTCTCCAACATTATCAAAAACCTGAAAAACAACAAGTCACCCGGACACGATCAAATCTCAAATAAAATCATCAAAAACCTCCCTCCTAAATCAATTATTTGGCTGACTTATATATTCAATGCCCTACTTCGCCTATCTTATTTCCCTCCTACTTGGAAGAATTCAATCATCATAACAATATTGAAGCCAGGAAAACCTTCAAACAGCCCTTCCTCGTACAGGCCAATCAGTCTACTGCCGGCATTTGGTAAAATGTTCGAAAAAATAATACTAAAAAGGCTTATGCCAATAGTACAAAATGTAAATATTCTGCCTGACATACAGTTTGGCTTCTGTTCTAGACACTCAACCACCCATCAACTTCACCGCGTAACTGATTTCGTCTCCTCGGCACTTGAATCCAAAAAATACTGTGCAGGAGTTTTCCTTGACGTTGCGAAGGCTTTTGATACCGTTTGGCACCATGGACTATTGTTCAAACTTAAAAAAATATTCCCAGCCCCCTACTATCTACTCTTAAAGTCATACCTCGAAAACAGATCGTTCAGAGTCAGAATTAACACCAGACTATCAACTCACCATGAAGTTCAAGCTGGCGTTCCGCAAGGCAGCGACATCGCCCCATTTCTCTACATTTTTTACACTGCTGATATCCCAGTTAGTCAGTTCACTCTCATTAGAACTTACGCCGATGACACAGCCATACTTGCCTCTAGTGTTGACCCTATCCTTGCCAGCCATCAAATCCAAACTCACCTAAACATCCTTATGCCTTGGTTCAATAAATGGGGAATTAAAATCAATGAAACCAAGTCATCGCATATAACCTTTTCCTTAAGACCACAGGACTGTCCGCCGATCATCATGAATAATTCCACTATTCCTCACTGCACGAGTGTCAAATATCTCGGTCTCACATTTGACAGAAAACTCACATGGGGTCCTCACCTCAAGGACAAACGAAAACAATTAAATAGTAGACTTCACCTACTTAGACCCTTACTAAGATCTAACACCAACATTCAAAACAAAATTCTTATTTACAAATGCCTCCTCCGACCCTTATGGACCTACGGCATCGTACTATGGGGCCCAACCAAAAAATCAAATGCAAACACGATCCAAGCATTCCAATCAATTTGTCTACGTATCATTACCAAAGCTCCATGGTACGTAACGAACAAATTACTCCATGATGACCTCCAAATCAAAACTGTCCACGACACAGCCACCAATTTATATAAAAGATTTCATGGGAAACTCCTCATGAACCACAACCACCTCATCTCTCAACTGGCCTCAAAAACTCTTCCAGACAACCCCACAAGACGTCTCAAACGCAACTGGTGCAGAGATCTGCTTAACCATTAAAATATATTTATATAAGTAATAAAATTTTTTTTTAATTCTTTGTAAAAGGTGACTCGACTGCGAGTCTTCCTTCATGTCACTCAAAGTCATTTATATTTCTTATATCATATTTACTTATTGTATATAATGTACAGATTGTAAATTTTCAATAAACGCCACAATTTATAAAAAAAAAAAAAAAAAAACATTAACCAAAGTGATAATGATTTATAATTTTAAAATGTAATCATTAAAACCGTTAAATACATTAAATACATAAACACAGGGTTGCTAAATTCTTTGGCGTCAAATTCCTAGCAGTAAAAATTTTGATTCCAAACAGTTAGTATATTATTATTAAATGTTCTCTTATCATTTTTATTTCTTATCAATGAGGAGAACTGACCCAAGCCCTATCTCATCCAAACTTCAACAGGCATATCAGCGCCTCTATGTTATACCCTATTCTCAATAAAAAATCTCCAATACAGAAAAAATGCTCTCTTCTAATTTATAAACAAATTCTACGTACACTACTCACTAATGTGTCCGGTCTGGGGGAAATGC
This sequence comes from Sipha maydis, assembly GCA_034509805.1. Taxonomy (NCBI): domain Eukaryota; kingdom Metazoa; phylum Arthropoda; class Insecta; order Hemiptera; family Aphididae; genus Sipha; species Sipha maydis. Next base: position 11,665 of record JASXSY010001807.1, on the reverse strand, counting down.
GCGTCCACTCACATCAATAAAATTCAAATTTTTCAAAATAAAGTGCTACGTATTATTGCCAACGCACCTTGGTTTATAAGGAACGTAAACCTACACAAAAACCTTCAGATCCAGGAAATCACAAACCATATTGAAACCTCATCAAAAAACTTCCATACCTCACTGCTCAACTCTTCTAGCTCACTTCACTATCAACTTCACGTACATCCGTCTCAATGTAGATTAAAACGTGGACGTCCGCATGACCTTCTGATGTAACAGCTCCACATTATACAGTAGCCGTTGCTACTTGTAGCGTCAATATTAAGCTAGACAATTGTCATTTATATCTGTTATACTATCATATTGTAATTATTAATTCAATATTGTTATTGTTATACTATTATTATTATTATTACTAAATTATCATATTCTAATTGGTAAAAATGTACCATTATAATATCACAGATGCCATGGCTAGGAACACCTTATTTATTATTAAAAAAAAAAAGTAGAACTGATGCTATAAAAGCAATTGTTTTAGGTTATAAAGAATTTAAAGAGGCTCTTATATTTTAGAACATCCAGAACAAAAAAATGTTGTTAGAAACAAAGCTAATGGACTCTTGGAAAAAATGAACAGCTTTAAAATTGCATTTTATTTATTATTTTGGAATGATATTCTGAATCGCTTCAACGCCACAAATCACTTGCTCCAAAACCTTGAAATAGTTTTTCAGTGTGCATTAACATCACTTAATTCTTTTAAAATGTTTATTGAAAATAAAAGAAATGCAATTGAGGAATATGAGGAAGCAACAAGAAAAATTTCAGGAAAAACGAGTTATACACAGACTAGAATCTGATCGCAAAACGTGAAATTCACCCCTTAGAAAAATAAAAATCAAGAATCAATTTAGATATCCCAAAAATAAAAAAATCGTATCTGAAAACTTTCTGTCAGTTATAAATCAGTTTTCTACGTTTCTGACAGATGGGATAAAAGCTTATGGCTTAATTTGTGAACTTTTCGGTTTTTTTTCAGCAAATTAGGATATATGGAACTTTCAAATTTATTACCTTTTGCCATAAACCTGGTCAATATCTACTCTGAAACGTTTAAAAAATTTTCAAATATTTTCGTAAGTTATGCGAGTGTTACGAAGAACTGCATAATTTAATAAAACCAAATATTGAGAAATGTCCAAACCTGGAGAAAATTATTTGAGACAAAGGAAAAATTAGCATTTTGTTTGAGATAAGTTAATGTATAATACTTACTATATAATTACCTTATAACAAAGTAAAATAAAACAAATAAATAACGTATTATATTAATATATAATCATTTAAAATTCGTTTGACATGGATGTAAAATATAGGATGAAAAGTGCGGGTGGATGAAATGGAGAGAAGCATCGGGCGTGTTATGCGATAAGAGAATTCCAATGAGGCTGAAAGGTAAATTTTATAAAAGTGTAGTGAGACCAACTATGCTGTATGGTTCAGAGTGTTGGGCGGTTAACAGGAGAATAGAACTAAGTATGAGTGTCGCGGAAATAAGAATGCTTGGATGGTTGAGTGGAGTGACAAGAGAAGATAGAATAAAGAACGGATACGTGAGAGGTAGTGTTGGTGTAGCGCCAATTGTGGACAAGATGAGAGAAAATAGGCTGAGATGGTTTGGGCATGTGATGAGGCGAGAGGAAACGAATGCAGTAAGAGTGGTTATGAAGATGGACGTTGAAGGGAAAAGAGGAAGAGGAAGACCAAAAAAGAGATGGTTGGAGACTTTGGAGAATGACATGAGGGCTGTCGGTGTGTGCAGAGGAGATGTGATTGACCGAGTGAAGTGGAGGTGTAGGACAAGGGTGGCCGACCCCAAATAGTTGGGAGGAAGGCGAGGCAGAAGAACCCAGCCTCACATAATTCCTCGAAAATAGATATAATCTCATTGGAAACACCTGTATTACCTGCTGATTTAGACGCTAGAAGCATTGATTATATTTTTGGTCCGGGGTAGAAAGGGCTTAAGTCAATTTGATCAATTTTTTGAGACAGCAGTATCAATGTTTGAAAATTCCTACGTGTTAGTTCATTATATCCTTACATATTTGAGGTATTTTTATATTTTTAAAATATGCTTATTAGGTTACAAAAATAATTTTTTTTTTTTAGATTCTGAAGGGAGTGATAGAATCTATTTTTAAATTTATGTTCAGTAAAATTTTAAAACGGTTTGATTTCTTAATGAAGTCAACTTGAAATCAATTTTCATGCATTTTTACTGTCCCTATAAATTTCATTAAAATAATAAAATATGTATAAATTATATTATATATTTTATTATGTGTAATATGTATATATAAAACAATAAATAAATAATTTATTAACTAAAAATTGTGTGACTTAGTCTTTACAATTCAAGGGGACACAAAAGAGAGAAGTATAAAGCGATATCGAGAAGACTTCAATTTCAATTAAAATTGGTTTTTCAAATTTTAATAATATTACTATGTTGATTCGTGTGTTTGACAAAGATAAGCAACAGTATTGTATCACCATGATGCTAATTGCTAAATAGTATTGCTAATGTTGCTCTAATTCTATAAATATAATCAAACTGAAATAAGTAAAAACTATTTAAGTCTTCCTATATTTTATACCTGAACTTAAAAATATTACTTTAATTATTTCTTAAATAAAATAACAAATATAAAACATTGCAAATTGAATTATCCTGTAATTAATTTTAATTGTAATGATTAATTAATAATATTTATTTGTAGTTATAAGATTATTAAAAGTAATTAAAATGTTCTTTATAATATTCTTTGAATAACCAAAGGTATACTGTAAATCTAGAATTTTAAAATTTTCATTTAATATTAGAAAAACATAACTAGTATAAAAATAATAAATGTAACAGGTAGGTACTAAGTATATATACAATTAAATATTAGAAAAACCAATCAAACATCAGATACTTTAATAAAAAATAAAAAATTAAATTAAAAAGTAAAAGCATAAATCTATAAGTTTTAAATAATACTTAAATACTTCAAAAAGTTATGCTATAAATTAATCAAACAAAAACTTATCTAAATCGTAATTAAAATTTCTTTCATAACTCAAATTGTTTATAACTTTGAACGTAAATCATAATTAGCTAATAATTTTTTTCCAACAATATTTTAAAATAATAACCAGTAAGTACAATAACATAACATTTTCTTAATGGTGAATACCTGCAATCAAAAATAAAAATAGTTAATAAATTTAATAATATTGCTAATAAATATACTAAAGTGATGGATATTTTCTGAAAAATATATTGTAAATGTGATTGAATACATATTTATTACAATTAATATATATAATTATAAAATATGAGATAGAATTACAAGGAAATATTGCAGTCAGAAAAAAGTTAAAATTAACTAAATCTGGAATCAAATTAAATTAAGTACTATATTTAAAAATATATCAAATAATAATAGTATAAATGTTTCCATTGTATATATTCAAATACTCCATAAAGCAACTGAAATTCAAAGACAATCAGTTTGTTGGAGTTTTGCCTTGTGGAGTATTTGAATTTATAATACAGTGTTACCATAATATAAAAACATTTTTTAAATATTCCATGTATTCCATAATTAATAAGAAAGATAAACATTTTAATTAATTGAATTTTAACATCTTTCTTACTACAACATTTTTCTACATTTATTTTCAAATCAGAAAATTCTCTATTTCGAGCTAGGTTTTTTTTAATGTAAAATACATAAATAGAGTACTTTTTTTAATGAGGACATTCATACGTCAAAAATCTCATCCAACATTCTATTTTGAGTTTAAAACCACAAGATAAAGTCCTGAAAAAAAATGTAATTTATTTAATTATATAAATAAAATATTAATTTTTTTTATATTTAATTATGAAATACATACCTTAAATACTCTTTTTTACATCGATACAAGGTTTTGTGTGATTGATCATAATAATGACATAACTGGGAACAACTATGACCACAATCCATTATCATGTTACATACTTTTAAACATTGAACTTTATCAAAATCTTTACTACAAGACACGTTAATGGTCCAATCCTTATGAATTTCACAATGTAAAGTTAATTTATTGCCTGTAAATAATTTTAGTAATATACTTAAAAATTAATAAATAATAGTTCTAATTTATCACCAAGAGATTGTTGATTAACTAGTATTAAACTGATTTCTTTCCAAATAGATGAATGTATAAGATTATCCATATTTCCCATAACATATAATCCATTTCTAGCTCTAGATAAAGCAACACAAATGCGATTCTGAATATTTAAAAAGCCAATATTATTATCAATGTTGCTGCGTACTAAAGACAACAAGATAATATCACTTTCTTCACCTTGAAAGCCATCTACACATTCAATTCGAAAATCTTCTAAAACTGAACATGATTCACGGATCTAGAAGTTAAAATAATATTAAATAAGACCAAAGTAAAAATAAATACTTTATGCATAATTCTGTATTTCATGTTTTCGGTTAAATATGTAATTTTCATAAAAATTAAACTATCCAAATATCAAAGAATTAATTAAAATAAAGAATAAATATATTAGAACATTGATTATCCACCCTCCCATTAAAACTCTTTCTCGATTAACCACCACTACTCGCATAAAATGAATAAGGTCTTCGTCCCACTAGGGCGACATGGTTATAAATAAATATTGTATGTTAATCATTTGTTTTATAAAACACAGGTTAATATATTGGGGACCTCCCCCAAACACCATGCAACGTGACACAAAAGCAACAAATTGTGAGATACTGGTGCTGTCAGTCATTTGATAGAAGTTTTTTAGTCAACCACATGACAAATTGTTATAACATAATAAATAAATAGGTACATCATATTAAATAACCACACTTTATTTTAATAATATACTAGTAGTTATTATTACATAGGTAATTAATTATATCATTTAATAAAAAACCAAAATGGCAAAAACAAAAGGAGAAAACTTAAATATAAACCTAGTTGAAGCTGTAGAGAAATATCCATGTTTATAAGACTTTAAAATATACCTGAATACACCAAAATACAATATTTGTCATCTTCAGAAGACGACATGATTGCTACTAAGTAACTCTAATTACCAAAACCTAATCACCTATATGTGTGCATAACTCATGATGTTAGGTTGCACAATATTTTACTTGGCAACTATTTTTTTGAATAGTGTCAATATTGCATTACATCGTGTCGCCCTAGTGGGACAAGGGCCTAAGATATATGACACCAAAAAAGCACGTAGTATAGTCGAACAAAAAAATATTAATAGACTTTTTAATCTTATAATTTTTAATACATATGTAATGAATAATTGTCAAATAATGGATGTATAGGTAGTAATTAAAATATAGTAAATTTAAAAATGTAATAAATATTGCATGTCATAGTTATTAAAAAAATAAAATATAATGTGTATGTATGTTTAAAAAAGTTAGATTTTTTTTCGATCATCCATCATGACTCTGATTCCAAGATTAATGCATAACCGAGGTTTTATTGTGATACTTTTGTACTTGTATAAAATAAAAAAAATAATCAAACGAGTTAAAATATTATATCTTATAGATAGTTAAACAGAATATGTACCCTTGTACAAATTGCATTTTTTTAACTGTGTAAAACAACCATTTTAATGATATTTATGCCTAGACAAATAAAAATATACTAATTTATGTATAAAGATTAATCTTTTTTTTTTTTTTTGATTATAATTATGTTTAAGATTATTAAATGATTATAATACATAATAACAATTCAAATAATACAATTTATTTAGAGGATTCTCATTTCATCCTTCCTACAAAAATATCATTATGAGAAACCCATATTAGTTTATTTATAAGAAATATAAAAGATTTTATCAGTACATACATTATCTTACATTTATTTTTTTATTGTTATTGCTATCTATAATGGTTCATATTTTATGATTGTTAAATATTTTTGTTTCTACTTAGATTATACCATACAAATATATAGTACATACAAATATTTTTATAAATAAAACATTTTACAGTTAGCTTTATATAGTTGTTAATTCTAGAGTTACATTGTATACATTTTAAACAATAAAAACATTTTAAACACTGGTTAATATTTAAAATATTCTTTTAAGTCAAAATTTAAAAAAAATTATAAATAGTTTTACCTTTTGTAATTCTAATAACTCTTCTCGGTAAGTAACTAGTAAAGTAATTTGATGTTGATGATAACCTTGACTAAAAAGATATCTGGCGAATTTTATAAAAAAATTTACTTCATGAATATTTTTATAACTATTAGAACCAATTACCTGTAACATTAAACATAACTAAATTGTTATAAATTGAATTGATATAAAATAATACCATAATAAATTGTTTCCAATTATATAAGATTAGGCAAACTATCAATAATGATCACTTTGATGTTAATACAATAGAATTCATAATCAATGACAAAATATATAAATTAAACATTTAAATTATTATTTTATAAACTCTTATCATTACTTAAAATACATATTCTATAGCAGTAATTTTTAATGATATTTTGGAAAGGGTCTTGCAGGCTGCATAAATAATTTAATTTATATAATAATCATTAAATTAATTAGCATTATATTAGAACAATTATTATTGTATAGTATAATTTATTTATCATTTTTGACATTGATTAAATTTTTTGATTTTATGTCAATGAAAAAAGCCTTTTTCTTTTGTGTTCTTGATGTTTACAGGTACTTTTGTTAATCAAGTTACTTAAGTTAATCATATTCAAATCATTATACTACCAACACTATATGTATGTCATGATGCATAAAGAAATAATAAATGCTGATTAAAAAATCTTAAAATGTATTTAATACTTATATAATAAAAAAATAATTCAATACAAGTTTGAATGGTATACAATATTAACAAAGGTATTACATTAATGTAATAAAACTATAAAAATATTTTATTATTATTATTTTTCACAACCAAGATCTTAGAATGTACTGCTGTATAAATGTTGTAAAAGGATTAAAAAAAGGTTCCAATAATCTATAGGTATTACTTACTTTTTTTTCATGTACATTATGGTGAATAAAATATACATTTTTAGTTACACCACGAATATCACTTCTATCCTTAACTATTTCATGATCCCTTAAGAATGGATAAATAGGTTTCATTAAAGCAGATATTTCAGGACGCATTCGATGTTGTGTATCTAAGGTGTAACATGGAAAACCATTCTTTACCATACGTTCAAATAATGAAACATCAAGATTAAAGAGTTTTGAAAGTCTAAAAGATGCAGTTTTTGGGCGTAATTGTTTATGATCACCTGTAAATCAAAGACATGTACTTTATAAATTATAATTTATTATAAAATGGTATATTTTAAAATTTAATTTGATTTCATAGTAGTAAAAATTACAATACAACTGTCACTCCATGATTCTAAAAATTCCATAAATCAAACTAAATGCTTAGTCCCCTAAAAAAAAAACCTAAATAGAAGAAAATAAATGTATTCCAGTTCCCTCAATAATTATTTGTCTGTCGGTAGGACAAACTCTACAATACATTTTTTTTTTTCTCCAGAACCTCTATAGTTTGAATTTCCTTGAGCACAACTATATGTGTGTTCATATGTATAAAGATTATGTACAATCTATTTAACGTACTCACAATGAAACTTATAACTAGGGATAGGGACTTCTAGGAGTTTGCATTTTTTTCAATAATCATTCAAAACATAGCTAAGTAATATAGAAATTTGTTTCATAGTAATACGAGTTCATATTTAAAATTTATAGTTGCGTATTTTGCATATTTGACCATTTTTAATTTTTAAGTGCATATTTGAGAACTTTTAATATAAAAATGGTAGTTTTATAATTTTATAAATATTTTATACGAAAAATTTAAAATTAAGAATACTTAAAATAATTAAAATATTTTGGGTGATAACAGGTCATTGGAATTTTCCAACTTGAAAAAATATCTCATAGCTCAATGTAATGCTCAAGGTAATAAATATAATATTAATAATTAATTTAAAAAATTTAAAAAAATTTTAATTTAGAGTAAAAAAAACTTATCATAATAAATAATTGGTTTTCTTCTAACATCCAAGTTTTAGTCTAAAATAAAAAAAAGAACCGGATGGGCCTCGCTCTGCTGTACAGTTGGGGGTGGAGTGCACCTCGTTTATAGGATAGGTCATTATTACAATGGATTTGTTAAATTTGAATGCAATGATCGATATCATTGTATACGAAAAACGTTTCTGAACGGAGTTAATATGTTTGTCTAGGATATAATACATTATTATTTATAAATATTATAAAAAGTATATTTAATTTTGAAACGATAAATATATTTTTCAATAAGGATGGGTTGACAGTTGCATACAGCGATATAGTTTGTCAGTCTAGAACATTCTACATTATATTATATTTTACATGTAATTTTATGTCAATATTCGCTGTTCAAATGCTTATAAAAAAAAATTGTGCCTATGGATTTTAATAATTTTTCAATGACATTAAGAACTACCTCTGTGGAATCTTCGATTAAATTTTCAAGTATTTTGTAGGAGCCAAATTTTTTTTATCACCGATTATAAAAATAAAATGTAAAAAAATCGAATATTTTAAATGCCTATAAGTGGCTTAAAAATCAATATAATATTTTGAAAAAAATATCGCATAAAAGAAATACCAATCTTAACAGCTGGTAGAAATTTAAAAAATCTGCGACTTATACTTTTTGAATTATAACAAATATTTAAAATCGTCTGAGAATAAATCGCTATTTTATGCAATTTCGTAAATATTTAAATTTCAAACAGTCATAAAATTTTTTCCTCTAAGTCCGGTAAAAATTTTTTTAAAGATTTTTGCAGAGTAGCTTATAGATAACCTAGTGCGAAAATTTTGAACCTTATGTATGAACAGAAAATTTTTTATGAATTTTTATCTACAAAATAACTTGCAAATTATCGCAATTTTTACATATGTCGTATAAATTGGAACTTTGAGCATTTATAAAAAAAAATTGTGACTTACGATTTTAGATTTTTTTTTTATCAGTTAAGGAACAACTTATATTAGATTTTCAAGAGTTTCTGGCCGGCCAAAAAAATTTTATCGTTATTTTAAAAAAAAATACTTAAAAAATTGAAAATTTAAATTGTCTATAAATAGCTCAATAAAAGTCAAAATACTTTGTATACTAATTTAACGGTGTATAGAGAACGCTAATCTAAACATTTGGTGAAAATTTCCAGTATTTTATCGATTAGTTTTTGAGTTATAGCAAAATAAAAAATTTGATTTTGTCGAAAACGGGTTTTGCGTAAAAACTCCCGTTTTTCCCTTATTTAAAAAATATTGAAAATTTTTTACTTTTGACCCCCCAAAGTACCAACTAGATTCACTTTCCTTTCTGAAAAGTTGCTACTTAAGCAAATCGAAGCATTTTTACTGCCAAAAAAGGTGTCGTCAGACAAAAAAAAAAAAATAAAAAATAAAAAAAAAAAAACACACATCATTGTAAAACCAATAGATTCCATCACTCTGTGCAGAATCTAAAAAAAACTTTTAAATTGAATATATTTGTAAATTGTTTTAATTATTAAACAATTTACAAATATATTAATTATATTCATATAATTATATTATTTTTATATTATATAATTATATTTATATTTTAATTATTAAAACAATTTACAAATATATTCAATTTAAAAGTTTTTTTTTTTTTTATTTTACACAAATACTCGGATGTTAGAAGAAAACCAATTATTTATTATGATAAGTTTTTTTACTCTAAATGAAATTTTTTTAAATTATGACTACTTATTAAAATAAAAAGGTTTTTATTAAATACTGTTATTTTTTTTATTTTTTTAGTGCATATTTTAATAGCATATTTGGTAATTTTTAAAAGCATAAATGCATACATATTTTAAGGTTTTTTTAGGGAATGAAGTCTCTAGCTCTACTTATAACGATGCTATTTAAATATTATCGTAATTTATAAATTATCGTACCTTACCTGCCTAAACTAGACTTTAATCGTATAGTTTTATCAAGTTAAACCTCTGCAATGGGTAAACAGTTTATAAAATTGAATAAAACTTAGTCAGTCAGAATATGGGTCCCATAAGATATGTGTTTGTCAATCATAAAAAAAAAAAAAAAAAGTGATCACAGCAGTTAAAATAATAACATAATAAAAAAATGTAATATATACAATTTTTCAGCTCTCTTTAATTTGAATTAATTTTTTTCCATCAATTATTTGAACACTCAATAAATCGAAAACCTCTATAAATTAAAATCCTGAATTTAGAATTATGGGTTGACTACTGTATAAATTTTAAATGTTTATTTAATAGCAATCATCAAAAATTATATTAATTTGATAAATAAATAAATTCATATCATTTTTTAAAGTATGATTTTTAAAAGTGAATAGTTATATAAAAATATGAATATCAAAACCTACCACTAAGTTCAAAAATTAAAGTAGCCTTCAGTAAAAAAAGTTATATTCAAAATTAAGAATAATACTTTTTAATAAAATTATCAACAAAAATATTAAATAACTTGATTTAATATAATTTTAATTAATTTACTCGAGAAACATTTATAAAGTTTTTGAATACTTTAGATTAAGAGTTAAAAAATATTTACCAATTAAAATTACATGTTGACAAAATTTTGTTAGAGATGCAACTACATGTGATTCTAAGACTTCAGCAGCTTCTTCCACAATAACTAAAATTCAAAACAGTAGTTCAATTTTATTTATATATTCATAATATAATTTAAAATTATTATAAAAGTACTCAACTTAAAACTAGTTAATATTTTATTAATTTGTATTAACTATGAATGGTTTAAATAAATTATAAATATTTATATTTGTTCAATAGTTTAATTTTCAGTATTTATATAATTTTAAATATTTAAGTGTTATGGTTTAAAGTTAAAACCAGAAATAATCACATTAATATCATAACACAGGCTTTTTAAGCTGTTAAGAAAGAAAATAAACATTCTAGTAATATTTTTAAAAGATAAGAACAAAAGCAATTGAACATACTAGCTGTACTTTGTATTATTATAAAAACAGATAATTTTAACATCTTATAAATACTTTTTTCATTATAATTAATTATTAAAACATAATACAATACACAGATATTAAAATATTATGCTAAAAACACTAAAATTTCCTAAAAAATTATTTCCTACACTAATTAAAAAATGAATTATAATTGCATTCTTACTTACCTATAGGTGATTTTAGTTTCAGTAGAAGAGAACGCTTCATTGAAGCTCCAGTAGTAGTAAAACCAACTACATATGAATTCTTCAAACGTTTTTGTGCTAAAAAAGTGTCAGTTTTTTTAAGTACATGAGATTTTACAACATCAGATTTACATCCACCGCCAATTCTTGTTATACGTTTAGTGATATTAAGTAACCCTTCAAGAAATTGATCTAAAGCGTGATTTGTATAGCAAACAACTATAATTGGATGTTTAAGAGTATTTGTTTTATACATGTTCTCTATAATACTTTTTGCTATTTTAAGACCAATATATGTTTTACCAG
>JASXSY010001806.1:0-33242 GCA_034509805.1 Sipha maydis | reverse complement strand
TAGAATGTATTTTTGCCGTATTTTGGTTAACAGTATACGTATAAATTATTTTTCGAGCTTACTCGAGAGCATGTAACATAAAATTGACCATGGGTGGTGAAGCATGGATCCGTGTTATCGACGCCTGTAATTTTTAACGTTTTTCCTTGCGCCTAGTCAATGGCCATCGTAAAACACAACTTGATGTGAGAAATTGAAAGTACTAACTGTTACTTGTTACCGTTTGGAGTTCTGGTGATACAGACAATATCGTCTTTGGCTCATCCAATCAGAAACCCTTTACTAGTAACCTTGTGCCGTAGCGCGATTTTGGTGCATTCAATTTCCGTATTAAAATAATTGGCATTGCCAATTTTTAAAGTAAATTATGTCAAGCTGGACTTCAAAATTTCAACGGGAAAATCCACAATTTTTTTTACAATTAATACGAATAAAAATGTACATGCCATAGGTTACCCTAATAAGCCAGTGGTTCTCAAATTAATTTCATCTGGCATGCCAGTTATGACGGGTCGATATTTGCAAAGTTATTTTATGAGATATTGGAAAAATAAAATGCTAATAACCATTTATGGAGAATCGTGTACAAAAGAAAAAAATAACCGACGCAATCAGTCCCGTGATTTTTGAGTCTAACAATTTCAAAGAAAGTAGTTTCACGTTTATATAGTTTGGGCGTATTGTAAAATAACGTGATGCGTTAAACAAACTCTATCGTTAAAAAAAAAAAAAAAACTAAAAAAAAAATCATCTTTTTGACAAAAAACAGTACATGATGACGACAACGAAGATTGTTAACTGTTATCCGTTACCTAAAAAACTATGATTATCAATAAGTAGCGCGAAGTAAGGTAATTTCACAGGCAACTCCGTGATATCATTTTTTGTTGAACGTATAATGCGATTCCTTGCTAAAACGTCCAACAAATAATGTCACGGAATAGTCTACGCCACGAAAACACCTTACTTAACCATATATTTCATCATTATATTCATCAAATGAGATTCACGACGACGGGCGAAGCAGAAGCTGTTCCGTTTTCGCGGTGAACGCGTGGGTTAGGTTAGCAGAACTCAATATCCGGATAGGTTTGCTTCTTACGTGATCCCAACGTTTAACAGCCGTCCGATGTCATTTCACAGCCGTGCAGGTCAAGCATTCGCATCGCTGCTATTGCTAATGGTAGTTGTATTGTTTTATTCCATTTTTGCAGCTAATCCGAAAAGTTTTCGCGATTTCTATAACACTCTTCGCTCCGGACGCGTAATATCGATCGTCGAGACCCGTGGCGATTTGCAATACGCGCGCATCGCTGTCGGAAACATATAATGAAATGGTACGGAAAAAAAACGTCGACAATACCAGACCTCAAGTGGAAAAAACTAAATATTTATACGCATTAAAAACACTAAGACGCGATCACTCGACGCTCGTACGTTAAAAGTTTTACGTTTTCGACTTACAACCGACTTAAAATCGTATTGTTTTACTACCGTTCACGCCCATATTCCCGTTGTATTAACGGTAAAAAATAAAAATAAAAATAAATTCTGTACGATGTTTACCGGTGGACGGGAATCGGATGAAAACTGTTAAGTTGTACCGAAAACGCAGACGTCGTAATGAAATGCTGACGTCGATACGTTCGTGAAGTTGGCCCACCTAAGTATTTCAATTTTTGTAAAATCTATGCCATTATTTTGCAAGTTATTTGCAAGTATTTGCAAGTCCATTTTTAGAATTTGCAAGTCCAAACTTTCACCGTGGAACCAAAAAATTTAAACCATACGTGCGAGGACGCGAATTAGTGATTACCGTGATCGTTGCCGTGGACCTATTAATAAAATAATCATTTGCCTTCGGTTTTTCGGCAGAAAAACTACATTGCTTGGGGAAAATCCGTGCAGCGTGAATTCGCAGCAGGTGTTTTGTTTTTTACATTTAGTTTTAAGAAATTAACACGAAATGGCGTATTTATTTATTTTTTCGATAACCCACTGCGCAATATTCTATTAACGTTCGATAATTATTTTATACAAGCGTATATACATTGAGTGCGTATAATAAATAACGGTTAACCATTATACTCGAATAGAATATTTTTTTTACGTAACAAAACATAATAAAAAAAAAAAAAAAAAAAAATTAAAAAGATTAAAAACCTTCCAAATGTTAATAAACGCGGTGACGACGTTGAACTCGTTGTGGCGAAAAGAAAAACGCTCCATCACAGTTGACGCATGGAAGCAGAACGATACCGCTGATCCTTCATTACGAACACACGCGGTACGGTAATCGCGTCACCCGGGAAAAACGTACACTTGGTTCACGTTTAAACAGTAGCGGGCTGGCCAGAGAGGTTGGGGAGATTTATCTCCCTGGTCCGGTGACAGTTATCGGATTATATGTCGGACCAGAAGAATCTTACGAGAATAACAGTTCAAACCATGAACTTCCACGACTGCGAGGTATACGTTTCGATATTATATCAAAAGTACGTACCGACGACAATCACGTTTGTTCACTCGGTAGTATCGTGACCGGCGATAGAACAGCATTGCGTAACCATTGTCCAAAGCCGGAATGGATCCACCAGAAGTTTTAAACGCACGTACGAGGAGTGAAACAAATCGATTAGGTTTTCGAAAAAAATTTTAAGGAACTTCTTTGAAAACGGTGCGTTGACACAAGTCTGTCTGTTGAAAAATTATAAAACGGGTTATATCTCAGTTACGAGCTATCGCTACGGGCTAAACACGCGGTCGCGTTGTCCACGATCCAGAGCTGCGCGTAAAAAAATCCTGTGTACGTGCAACGGTTCGTCGGCGGTGATCGACGATCAAATGTCATCGATGGGTAGCGGGAGGAAGGCTGCGTGGTCTCGTTTGCGATTCGAGAGAAAAAAAATCGTACGGCGACTGCCGCAATTGGGTTCAGACCGGATTCGCGTTATCGTCGATAACGGTTTACATAATATTGTACGGCACTGCGGCGTCGAACGCGGGTTGTGTCCGCCGACGTTCGTAGATACTCGAGCATTAGTACGCCTGCAGTACGACGGGAAATCAAAAAAAAAAAAAATCACGCGGTCAAGGTGCACGTAATGTTTTGCGCAACGGTTCGAGTTCGTCGATTCGTTAGAGCACTCAAGGCTGTACGAGACATACAGCCGTGACCGTGATCGATTTATCTGTATCCGCGTGTCAACGCGTCGATCGCTGCGTCCATGATTATTAAAATTGTTTTCTACGCGCAGTAGTGTTTTCGAACGAAAACATGATCGGTATATTATTGTCTGTTCGTTACGAACGAGTGTCGGTTTTGATACGCGTCTTCGACGATGTCAAAAATATGAGATCCAGTGGTCGTAATCCACTGACCGTTTTCCTCCGCGTCCTCCGAAAAGGAAAAAAAGAAAAAGAAAAATTACTTCCCATTTTACTACCTCACACGCTGAGTTCGTAGTTGTAAATTTTTTCCCAACTATCAATCCGATCACTGTTGTAATGATATCATGCTATATAATAGGATGATCGATGATCAAGTCGAGTCAGCAACTAAACTAAACTACTTTTGTTATCATAAACCGATATTTTGTTTATAAGCCATACGTGCATAGGTTGATTATAAAAATTATTTATTTGCATTATTACGGATAATATTTGAAATCAATAAGTTGGTTATTTTTATTTGTTATTTATCTGTACTGTGGAACACAAAAATAATGTGTTATTATTAACACAACTAACTAACACTTTTAATAATAATAATATATAATTAGAACTCAATAATTTTAAGAGAACATTAAAAATTAGATTTTATCTCTTTGTAAAACATTTGGCAGTTTTGGATGATGAAAGAAAATGCATAGTGGAAAAAGAGATGAATAGAGAAGCGGTATTTCTTTTTGGAATAATCGCGAACGATTTTATACTTTTAATACTATCGAGACTCCTACCGTTCTGCATAACTACTTCATAACAACGCGCTTATGTTGAAAAACTGTCTAAAAGTATTGAACATTTTATTACGAAAACTCGCTACAGTATTGCATTTACGCGTTTTTGTTCTACATGCGTTGCGCACGCAAAAATATGACTTTAATTCCGATATGCCTAAAACAATTTTTTGCGTCGTATTTAAAATACTTTTTGATATTTGATTGATTTTCTCGGTCACTTAAAATTAATTATGCCCTGCAACTCGTGAATGCGCACTCAATATTGTACCAAAACGCATATTTTGTCAACACCAAGTTGTGTAAGCAACGCAGCAAAACGGAGTTATGAAATACACAATCAAATATTGCAACGCGAACCTCGCCAAATTAGACGCAGCCGTGCGTGTTGTTAAATAGTATTATTTTTCAGTATCTTGTTATGAACCGAATGACCCATTCTTAAATCTATTTAATATTTCTACAACATTTATACTGAGATAAGATAGTAAAATTGATCTTCGAGTATAAAACAAAAAAATTATTTTCGTGATTACGGTTACTACGATTTTTATTGTTCTGTTGGTTTTTTTTCTTTTTTTCATACATACAACACGATTCCATGAATCGTTTCTGAAACTTATTAACACCCAGAAGACTGCTGAAGAGACTGCGTTGCTAAACTATTTTTCGTTTATTCACTTTTTTCATCTTATCGCACACCAAATACCAAATATGAAAAACTACTATTGCATATTATATTTCGATTCAAAATATTCAAGCCGCTTTACCGCAACAACGTAGACAGTGGATTTGAATACCCGTGGAATGAAAAAAACACATTTTATTTACGATAACATATGTATAACACATGAGTACAATTTAATATCATTATTTATTTTTATTTATTATAACTATTACTGTGTGAGTGATTCTCATTCGACCCGCAGCAACGGTCGAAAACATTTTGACTGAACCCGACGATTTGGCGATCCTTTGACGCCAAGACCAGATACTTCCAGTACCTTGCCGGTCATCGGGTAGTCTTTGAACTTCTCACGAGCAACTCCACGGCTTATCGTGGTCACGTACAGCTTGTCTAACCCAGGGCCACCAAAAGTGACGGACGATACTTTTTCCGCGGCAATTTTCAACCTGCCCAGCAATTTCCCGCTGGAACCGTTTACGTGCAACACCTGTGTTATAATAAATTGTTATTAATAAATTTGGAAAATTAAAGGAGCTTAAAAAAGGTAATCGTCCTTCGTCGTTACAACTAACAAAATGAAGTACAGTGTGATGTTTGTAAATGAAAATAATGAGTATGTATATTATGTTGGAAGTGAACAATAATAAGAATTTTTTTTTGTTTTTTTCAAAAAATACACAATCTGTAATTAATTTGTTTTTACAACAATTACAACAAGCGTATGTGCGGAATGTTTTTTTTTTTTTTTTTACATGAATAATGGTCGATAAAAGAAGCCACCCAGCGATGACACTTTTTTACTTGCTTATAACTATAGTTATTAAAATTTAATTATGGTTCATGAGGTCTTTACACCATTGGCGATTTTTGTGGTAAAAACTGTAATCATAACAGTAATTAAAGACCTAGTCTACAGATTTTTGATTGAAATGAATCATAAAAAAGAGTAACAGAGATGTGTTATCTATATTTTGGCAATTTGTTTTTTCTGGAAAATGTTTGATTTCTTACTTACGCACTACTCGAAACCATCTGTAAGGGATGATTATCACTTCTTTATACAAATAAAAACTTAATTTAATTTAAATAACAACGTGAAACCCTCTTTAAAATTTTACCTGACCACCGTTGTAGCAAGCGATCCAAAGATCACCGTTGGCGTCGATGGTCATTCCGTCTGGTACGCCGGGCAACCTGTCCGTCTCGAAATCATATAACGTTCTGCGGTTCGCTGAAATTTATAAATCATTTTTCTACTCCTTAATCGGTTACGAACGAGTAATATATAAGATAAACGTCCGTTTATATATTAAATAAATAAATAAAGGTAATTCCCTTATTTCTATATACCCACATATATGTGCATATCAAAGGCGGGACCAAACCAAAATATAATAAGGGATGAAGAGAAATTTTGAACGCTTGAACATTTAAGGTAACACGTTGCTCATCGATTTCAAATAATATAGCTTATGGTTTATTTTAATAAACCATTCTACGCGTAATAAATATTTAATATATATTGAAAACCACAGATGGTACGCCAAAAACGCTTAAGAAGTGCCCGATTCTCGCAGAATCTTATAAGAGTAGAAGAAGCGGGCGATTTGGATTTTTTACGTTTTTGCGTTTGGTGCGTACAAGTTCTGCGCTAGTCTTCCGAGCATTTGATCGTGTTGTAGCCGCGACTCTTGAATATATAGTGTGTTCGCATTTTACTATACCAGTGGAAACCGTGAACACATGTTCTGAAGACTTTTGGCCATATGCCGGAAAGAGAAAATCGTACGTGCCGATGGGCGATAACTCGGTTATACGGTCATTGTTGATCAGAGAAGATCGTATGAACAAAATAATTACAAATTGAAGCGGTGACGGGATCGTAGTCGAAAAGCGCAATTCGTTTGGTCGGCGAGTCGATGTAATACATCCGGGTTCCATTGTCGTTCCACGCAAGCCCGTTGGACACGGTCACTGCTGGTATCACGGGTTCGAGTTGTTCGAAGCATCTGGTATTGTTCAACTTGTACAGGGTGCCACGGCCCATCGGTATGTTGCCCGCGGCGTCCTCGAACCCTATGGTACCTGCGCACATGGTATCGGTTTACCGTGTAGTCACATGTACTATTGCAGAGGTGAAAACCGTTCGTAAAGTGTTGAAGAGTGGACCGGCAAAGAGCATTCGTAATTTTCGATACAAAATAATAATTAATTCTATACATTGTCTAAAAATTGGTTTTCATAATTGTATCTGTTAATTTAATGTCATACGTTCCAGAACAAAAAAATTGTTCGAAACCATTTTGTTGATAATTATATTCACTTTTTTTAGTGGAACCATTACAACAAAATTATACGGATAAAAAATAAAAAATTACAGTATAAGTAAATTATTTATTATTGGCAAGGCTGGGCATTAACGAGTTCAAAAGTTAATTTTATTTTAACTTTTTAACTTAACCTAGTTAAATTTGGATTTTCATAACTTAACATTAACTAACTAAATTCATTTTTAAACAACGTGAAATTTAATGAATTTATTTTTAATTTTACTATTTCAGTCGTTTTCACGTCAAAAAATATTTTTTATTGTAAACTTATAAGAATTAAAAATGTTATTTTTCCAATCACTTTTTATTTTAAAGGAATAACCTGACAAATTAGAAAATATTTTATGATAAAAGGTTTTATGTGGCAACTAATAAAATATATCCTATATAGAAATACTGTATAGCGTATGAAGTATTAACATTATAATCTATAATTTAACGTATGAAAACGTATCTAACGTATGAAAAAATAACAAATTTTTTATTTATTTTTAACTTAGTAAAAAGTTTAAAAAAATCTATATTAACTTTTAACTTAACTGAATTAACCAACAATTTTTTAACTTTCAACTTTACACTTTTTCTTATTAAATGCATATTAAATTAACTTAACTAAGTTAAAAAAAAAAATCATTAACTTGCCCAGCCTTGATTATTGGTATATACTTATCACATATTTATGCTGACCATTTTAACTATAGAATAAGATTTTTGGGTATTGATTAGGCACACTCGGCACGCCCTGTGCACACGCATATGAGGTTTTAGATGAAACATTTGCGGAAGAAAACAGCTCTGCTGCGGACAAAAAGTGCTTTTAAACTTATTTTTTTATTTTTTTTATTTATATATATTACAAATAAATTACCGATGTAGGAAAATTAATTTTAAAATAATAAAGGAAATTAATTAATGCGAAAATTCCCTTTTTTTCGCTTTTAAATGGATGACGACCCCGGAATTGTTTTTCACGTTGCTTGAAAATTCTCTTAAAAATATACAAAAACCATATTATATAGAGATATTTATTTTTCAATTTAGTAATGGTTTCGAAGGAAAACTATGTATTTACGCACCATTGTAATTTCTCTTTTATTTATTTATTCATAGTTAACACGATAAATACGAGCTAGGCCTATAAAAATGTTGCATATGAGTCGTTAATATAATTTTTTTAATATAATGTTATGATAAGATTTGAATGATATGAAAAAAAAAACAAAAGATTAATCGATAATGCACAAATAAGTTTATTTTTGAAACACATTTTTAATTAGAAAAGCATCGTTTATAGTGCATCAAAAAATATAATGCAAAAGACATAATTCGTTACGCGAACGGTTTTTACCTCTTATTGTATTTCTCTTCGAATATATCAACAAATGTTTGACTAAACTTGATCACTTACCTGCCCACAAGTTACCGTTAACGTCCGCCTTAGCGTCGTTCCATCGATTGCCGGGCTTATCTTCGTCCACGGTAGTCAGCCCGGTGACTTTATACGTTTTCTTGTCGAGTTTCCACCGGAGGCTAGACAACGTGGTGTTTAGTCCAACTACGAACAGGTCTCGGTATCCGACGACCGGGATCACGAATCCCACGTCTCCGTCTGTGCGGATTAATTTTTTTATTTTTAAAAAATATACCATTGTGTAAGAACATGTTTAACATAAAGATAATATTTAAATTTAATTGTCACCGATACTGAACCACACGGCGTTTAAAGAGAAACTTAGTGACCAAAAATCATTTTTTTTTTGAACTTTAAAAATTCAATTTCTTCTTTCGTAAATAATTTCTACACAACCTAATATTTCCAACTCTACAAAATTAATGGTAAAATGTGTTTATATTTTCAATATAATTTATTAATTTAATAATTTATCATTTTAACGAATACTGCGATTTTTGGTTCATAATTAAATTTTTTCCATCAAAAAAATATAGATCAACCAAGGTATATATCGTTTGATTTGTATAAAATAAGAAATACAAATGGTGGAATTTGACTTGGTCCCGTTAACCCGTCTGTAAACATACTTTCATTAAATGAGTTATTGGAATTGACAACAGAAATCCGAGAAATTACCGCCCTTAGTCATCGAAAACAAATAATTATTACTATTTGTTTTTCTAAATTATTTATCTAATAGTTAATTAGTAATACAATTATAAAAGTGTGTAGCATGTAGACTAAAATGGTTTTAATTTTTAAATTTAACCTGCACACATTCGACTTTTAGTGTTTTTTTAAAACGTTCATTTTTTCATTATCCCAAAATTGGAAACATGAAATAACAAACGCCATAAAAGTTTTCAGACGTTGAATCAGATTTTGAGTTGTTAGAATTAACGACAAAAGCTCGCGAACATGCGAACGTTCTTAATCTTCGAAAATAACAAATGTTACAAATTATTTTTCAATATCAAACATTTGTCAGCTAATATGTGAGAAAATATTCATTGCTGAACAAAAATGTATTTTTTTTTCCGCTCCTTCTGTAACGGAAAAATCAATCGGTCCCGAGCGATTCGGTTTTGAGATGATTTTACTTCGCGATCGATTATTTTCCGATCTACATATACGCACCTAGCTGTGCGTAATCCAAACGGTTCCGGTGGAATCTGTACACCCGGTGCTGCGATATGTCGACGAAGTACAACACGTTGTTTTCGGAATCCCAAAACGGACCTTCACCGACTGTCATCACGTTGTCGGTCACCGCCTTGACGGACGCGCCATCGTAATTCGCGGCGCAATTGACGGCCGCCACCAAGCTGAAAAATCACACGGGATACGTAAAAGACACGTGTTATTACAGGTTGTACGGTTAACAGGTTGACAGGGTCGGCAACGAGCTGACGGGTGTCGCAGCGGGATTTTAGAGCGCAATACGTTTGAAAACAGTTCAATTACCTCAGAAACGCGACGGTGCACTTGAGGACCGGCATTGCAACTGAGCGAAAAACGTGCCGTACGATATGTTATGTACGTCGCAGCGGTGTTCGCGGTCCGATACCATTTGCATATCGGATCGCGGTGGGAAATGTTTGGATATCTGCGCGCGTAAATAATATTGACCTTTCTGTTCAGCGACAAGTAATTTTCGTTACACCCGGTGTGTTGGATGCACGACCGGTGAAGGTCACGTCGACCGGTTTCGAGATCGGCGTCTAAATCGGTTAAATCGGTACACCTGATACCGCGGCTACGCGCACGCATGCATGCACCAGTAGTGGCTCTAGAGGGAGGTCCAGGGGGCCATGGCCCCCCCCCTCGAAATCAAAAAAAAATAAAATAAAAAAAACAGGTGAATTTAATATAATCATTGATTACATAATAGACTATTATATAATCAATGATAATATCATATTATATTGTGCACTAGATATCGTTTGATTACAAAATTCTCGTTAGTCGTTATTTTGTGTTTTCGTGTTTTACACTATAGTACACCAGTTCGTTGTACGTACGTGGTTTTCCGATAGGGACTCTCGAGTTTTCCATTTATGATTCTAATTTGGTTGGTTTCTTATCGTTAATATGTGTGACGACTATCGTTTTTTATTTTTTTGTGTCCTTGGAGCAATAAAAAATTCAAAAGAAGCGAATAAAACCAAATTAAAAATAATAAAATTTTCAGAAATTTACGGTAGTACAATACGGTTTGCTTAGAAGCCGAATATGATGTATGGCTAGCAAATTTTATTGATTTATGTACTGATTTGTATAATATTTTGTACTAATGATAAATGTGGTTAATACGAGTATGTGGCATTGTTTTCGAAGCATTTGAATAAATATATCAAAAAATGTTAATAAAAAAAATGTGTGTAATGTTTATGGCCCTCCTCCCCAGAACCAAACCCTAGAGCCGCCACGGGCATGCACCGTTATGTTAATTAGGCTTCAATAACAAGTTCATCATTTTTCTTCATTACTATCGTGAATTATGCAACTAAAAAAGCCTGTTGTGTGCACGTGCGTATAACTGTAATGTCCGTGTGTGTGCGATTTAAATTTGTTGTCTTGTTCGGACCACCGTCCAACTTCTTCCTCTTCGTCTTCTTCTTTGGGGTTTGTCGATCATTAAGACCATCCCGTCATACATCAAATTCTCCAGCATTCCCTATCCAAAGCTCGTACTTTTTTCTTCCACACCCAGAAAAAAATCGTTCAATATTTTAACGAAAAAGAACCATCATTTTTAAGTACAATGGTATACTTAGAATCAATAGTGAATTATATTAAATTAATCAATTTTTCTTTAAAACAAATACATATTCAATATATTAATATCCATAATTTAAAGATGACTAAATTAAATTTACGAAACATAAATGTTTGAAATAATGAAATCCATAGATTCGTTTTATGCACTCAACATACTTATATGGACATATTAGGTCATTATTTACTTTCAAACAATAAAAAACTTAACTTTTACATATATTAAAATGATTAAGTGTAATTTTTATAAACTGTATAATTCTTTAATATAATTTTCAAAGAAAAAAACTAAAGTTTTTATGAAAAAAAAAATTTGTTTTAAAATCAAGAACTTTTTTAAAACAATGAAAAATCGCATAAAAACAATGCTTACAGTTCATTATTTGTTTGTATATAAAACAAATTGATTTAATCCCAATAATATTTAAAAATAAGAAATTGTTTTTATATAATAAAATCAATGCATGAGTTTCCTTGTTATTATTTTATTGAGAAATCAATTTCAAGTCTTTCTTTAAATCAATGCACATAATTTTCCATTAGTTTAATCCCAGGGTAATAAAACATATGGATAATTGAATTACAATTAATGAAACAAAACATTGATTCAACAAAATTTATTTAGCTTTAATATAATATATATTATGGTTATATTTCTATGATTTGATATCATAGACTCCAAATCATACCCATTTTTCCTAATTTTATATACTTTTTTCATTGATATTGGTAAGTATTTTTCTGAGTGCAGTCCGACGTTTAGTATGTGTTGTTCCTGAACACGTTGTTTTTTTACAAGACTTGGTTAGCGTACCTATATACTTGTTTTATATTTCATTGCTATTTTTTATTGCTTTGAAGCCACATATTTAAATATTCATCGTTTCATTTGTTTTATTGTTGAGCCAGAAGGGCTGATTATAGAAATCATACCATTTTTAGTTACCTTTATTAATTAGTTACCATTTCACCCGAAGATAAGAACACACCAAACCTAAACACAATATACATCACATACCTTAACAATCGTTCCCGACGATCCCGAATACTTCTGTTAAGGTATATATTACATATTCGGACAGGTATTTCGTGTAAACTATTAACCAAATATTCGTGTTCAATTGGGTAACAAAATGTACAGTCTACTAAGAGTCGTCACGTACGTAGTGAATTTTCATTGGTTCGACGTTAACATTTTAATTTCCATGGAAATAACACGAAATCTTCTCTGGTCCTAGTACGATCACGATCATTGTGCACCGAGTGTCCTCGAGTCAAACGTAGAACGTCGATTTTTCGCAATATTCCTCGAATAAAATAATCGATACGTAGTCGCATTGTAGCAAAACGAGTTATGAAATACATAATAACATAATAATATATCGTGTCGCGAAACTCGCAAAATTACTCGTGTCGTTGAACTGTATTGTTTTTCAATTTTTATATACTAGAACAAGATTATACCAATTGTTTTTCACGTTAAATGAAAAAAAAAAATTTTTCTTTTGATTACCGTTTTTACGATAACAAGTGGTATTTTTTTTCATTCGCACAACGCAATTTCATCACATGGTTCCGGAACCTATAAACACCTAGAAGACCGCTAGAGCGACTGCATCCTAATGGTGCAATATTTTATTATATTATAGGCGTATAGTAAAACCAATAGTAGTGTCCATGAAAAGAGTTATTATTACGAATAAAATATCATTTCGTGAATACGCATACAACTACCGTGTATGTACATGTGAGTGTGTTACCGTATCGAAATGAAAATTACACGTGATACAGTTTTCAGACATTGTATAGAAATCATCAGGTATTAGTTTATTTACATGCGATAACTCCCTATTGGCTTAATGCAGGCGTACTGCTACTAAAAAACTTCGATCACCTAGAGCTCTCAGTGGATCGACATTTCCGAGTAGTTGCAGATAAAATATAAATTTCCCTAGACGTTTTCCGTGAAGTCGTTACTCCAGATCAACGTTATAGCTGGTAACCGTGGCGGTGGGAAGTTTTTTTTTCACTTGAATCGTTTTCAAAGGATCAACCACCAAAAGCATTTATTCTTGTAGATTTCACATGAATTCACCGTGAGCATAAAGGTTTACGTTTATAACCTATAGGTAATATTTCAGTAATTTAAATTTCATATTATTATCATAACATGTCCAGTGAACGGATTAACTTACTGTAATCATTATTTTCTTGGCGTACTTTTTACAAAAACTCAAATATATCCCCTTTGTGCCGCTATTGGCTGGTAACTGAAACGTAAAGAATTCCGCCCCGAAAATTTCCATTGTTGTCTGGATCCTACAAAATACTGCTGAACCACATCTGTAGAGGACCGCGAAAAACACATCCCATTGTTACACTGAATCTTATTATCGAAACATGATTACGTTGGAATGCAGTGCCGGGGAAAAAATACATCGGGAGTGGACGTACCAAAGGGAATTCGAAATCGTTCCACTGCAGCCTGCGGAGCGACCCACGTATACACTCATCTTGTGTCATTGATAACATTTTGGAAAACTATTGTCACAAATGACTCGACAAAAACTCGTGGATTATTATTGTTTACGCGGTAATTCATAATGTATGCGTATGACAGCCGATGTCGGGATGAGCGGTAGGAGGCACTTAAATCTTTGATTTAAACTTTTGGGCTGCAGTATACGCGAACGCTGTAGATGACAACAACATTTTTGAAATAATATGCGTAGGTTTACGTAGATTAAAGGCGAAATCTTAAGGATATTGTACAAATAGAATAATTTATCCTGACTCGGCGCAGCTGTAGTCGTTTTTTTTTTTTTGTTTTTGCCGAGAACAGCAACGAAAATGACTTTATTGTTATAAAACGTTGGCCAAGTTGAGTCGAAAGTGTAACATTGAAGTAAAAAAATGCATGAGTTAATTCCGTTCGAAGTACAAAGCAGTAAATATAAACATAAAATGTGTCACATTCATTTATTGGCAAAAGTACTCAATTTTCCATTTGATCACTTTTTTTCTTCAATACACTTATCGAATTCCAAGTATACAACACAGTGATTGTTTACTATGTTTCTATTTAAAATATTAAAGTGGATTTACTGCAACAGTGTATTTGAATACGCGAAGTGTGAAAAACCGAATTACAATAATACGAAACAGTCAAGGAAAATGTATTGTTATTATTTATTATAATCTAAAATAATCTATTGCTATTATGATGTGAGGTTTTCAATCTGCATCGACGATCGAAAATATTTCGCTTGAACCATATAATCGGTTTTTTTTAAATATTCATGAACACGTGACGGAAGAAAATAGCTCTGCTATGAGCAGAAAATATTTTTTTAACTAATTTTTCGGATTTTTGTTTTTGTATTGCTTATTACAACTACACTGTCGGATTAAGATACCCTAAAAAAATCAAAGAAATAAATGAGTATTTATAACGTAAATTATACAAAAATGCTGTTATTAAAATTAAAAATACTGTTTATCAATAAAAATAAACTTAAAACCTAGTATATGTATTTATATTTCGTACCACACAGAAAAAAAAAAAAAAAATTAATGCAAAAAACATTTTAATCAAAAATCATAGTTGTTGGGTGTTTTATACGCAAACGGTTTCTACCTCTTAAATACGATGGTGTTTCGCTTCGCGTATTTCAACAACAGTCCGACTAAATTTGATCACTTACCTGTTCATAAGTTACCGTTAACGTTTACCTTAGAGCTCTACCAATTGCTGGGCTTTTCTCTGTCTACGATGGTGTCAACACGGTGACTTGATACGTTTTCTTGTTGAGGTTCTACCGGAGACTAACTAAGTCAGTGTTCAATCCGACTACGAACAAATCTCGGTATCCGATGACCGGAATCACAAAACCCACATAAAAAAAAAAAATATATATATATATATATAATGTTGTATGGACTGGAGAAGAATACAGCAAAACCAAATAATGGTCTCGATAACCAATTAGGTACGTCTCTAATGCAAAACCTTCATCAGTCAGAAACGAAAACATGTAATAAATAATACTATACATTACTTAATGTTGAATCAATTGCTGAATTATTAGATAAATGTGCCGTTTCTTTATCATCGAAAACTACAAATATTATGAATAATTTTTCTATATCAAACTTATTTTAGCCATTACGTAATAAAATAAAATTTATGTTACTGAATAAAAATATAATATGTATTATATACTCAATTTTGAGTTATTTTAATTTTTAATTTTTTTACTCCTACAAGAGAAATTCCTTTATAACGGAAAATCAATTGGTCGCGATTCAGTTTTATGAAGATACGACTTTTTTTCTCAGCTCCACACACATGCACTTAGCTAGGCGTATTCCAAACGATTTCGGTGGAATCTATTCTCCTGGTGCTGGGATAAGCCGACAAAGTACAATACGTTGTTTTCAGAATCACAAACGGACCTACCATCACGTTTTCGGTCATCGACTCTACGAACGATCCGTCGTAATTCGCAGCGCGACCCACGGCCACCACCGTACTGAAAACACACGGAATATTTTCGACACACGAATCGGTCGGTTATGAGTTGACGAGATTATTATCTATTTTAGTAATTCATTGCTTCAGAAACATGGGATAGCACTTGAGATCTGACATAAAAAATATATTGGATAGGCTATTTTATATACTCGTACAGTGTGCCGTGTGGTCCAATACAGTTACATATTGAACCGATGGGAAATATTTAAATAGATATCCGCGCACACAAATATTAACCTTAA
Source organism: Sipha maydis (assembly GCA_034509805.1). Lineage (NCBI taxonomy): Eukaryota > Metazoa > Arthropoda > Insecta > Hemiptera > Aphididae > Sipha > Sipha maydis. The sequence goes on along the minus strand of JASXSY010001806.1, from coordinate 17,258 downwards.
ATTTCCACGAAAATAGCATGAAATATACTTTGTTCGTGGTACGATTATGATACATCGAGTGTTTTCAAGTGTACATATAACGCTTCGAATAAAATAATCAATACGTTTCTATCCGATCAATTAAATATTTTTTAAACAATTCGGTATATGCGTGCATATGATCGCGATTCATTATTACTATATAATTATAATATATCGTTTGATAAACGCCCGGAAGCACGGAATACAGTGAAATACAATATAATGAATATCACTTTGAATAGTTCTAATTTGTATCAATGTTATCATAAAATGTATGTTTATATAATAAGTAAATAAAATAATCACGTAAGTACATAACTAATAATAATATTTTAATATTTTAATATTATTATTCAATTATTGAATGATTACTAGAATAATATTTTTTGACGGTTAAAAGTACTATTGTTTTACAATTTCCTTGCAACTAAAAATATACATAATGAACATTATGAATCTGATGAATATTATAAAGTGATATATTTTTATTGTAAGTATGTATAAATGTAATGTGACTATTCGGTATTCGCTAAGAATAGCAAATGTCCGCCGATTGAGTTATCTAGAAGAATCCCTACGATATAGCTGATTAGGCTAACTCTGCTCTAGATACTCTAAAACTTCTTGATTAATACTTATAGTACTGTTGCAGGACTCCAAGGGCTCGTCATCCTCGTAAAATATATAGATATTAAAAAATCAACACAATGATGTTTATTACTTTACCATAAAATGTAGTAAATTAAATGTATATACCTAATTATTAGACCACAGCAATGAACAATGTTGGTTCGAATGAAAGGCGAAGATGACATGCACGACGTACTTGATATTGTTACTCGCACTAAGATATGATAATATATCAACTGTTGTTCTACGCGTTATAATTGACCGTTGACATCATGATCTGTATCTTCTCCCGTCGTACAATACATATATTAAGCATACGAGCTGATTTAACTAAAACACGAAGAAGTGTTAGGCTTGTATAAAGCAGACACAACATTTACTTGTATGGATATTTGATTACACTGTAAACTGATTGTTTTCGCGTATTTATAATATGTTATATTATTTCTCGTGAAATTAGCCTTGATACCGGACTAAATCACATGGCACACAAGACAGTCTTGGTTATATTTTAGAATTAGTGCGGTCATTTTTTATACTGAATATTTCTATTATTATATCATCTTTGTTATTTTACTTTTTTAGTGTTTCTCGTATAAAAAATATAGTGTACTCAAAAGTGCTGTGACTTTTTTTATCTGTAAATTAGTACACGAGTGGCTACATAACAATAAAAATAAAATTAAAATAAAATAAAATAGTCATAAAATATAAAAAATATAAAATATAAATATTGTCATAAAATTAAAATATTATTAAGAACTTCAGTGCATTTTTAAGCAATTTTACAAACCAATTTTTTTTTTCTCAAAATAATCAATGTGTAATGTATACAGACTTTAGAGAATGACATGAGGGCTGTCGGTATGTGCAGAGGAGATGTAATTGACCGAGTAAAGTGGAGGTGTAGGACAAGGGTGGCCGACCCCAAATAGTTGGGAGGAAGACGAAGCAAAAGAAGAAGAAGAATCAATGTGTAATGTATGATGGCTGTGTTCCACGTTCCCTTCACATAATTTCCCCCGTTCTTTTAAAATCCAATCAACACGGTTACAAAATATCTTCACTTTGCAACATAAATGTCATCTAGATAAATAGTTGACATTTATGCACATTGTTAATTTATTTTATTAATAATGTGCCGAAGTCCGTGGTAAAAATTTGACTTATTAAGTTCATCATCGTTGCATTTTTACATCTAGATAAATAGTTGTAAAAATGCAACGATGATGAACTTAATAAGTCAAATTTTTACCACGGACTTCGGCACATTATTAATAAAATAAATTAACAATGTGCATAAGTTATAAATTTAATGTAGCCGTAGGGAGGCTATGCTTTGAGAAGTTAGATTTTAAACGGTTTCTATAATTGAAGGATGGAACTACTAAATTAATCAAACTTACAGTAAGAGTATCATCGATAGAGCCATTAGTAAGATTATTAATAATAAGAGCATCTAGAAAATATCGCCTAGAACTCAACGAGTATGTCCCTAAGGCTTTTCATCAAGGCTAGTAGTCGTAATCTTCTTTTACAATTGTAAATATTTGCTGTAATATTTAAGACAAAGGCAAAATAAATTTAAAAAAGAATTGTAAGTGATTGTTTATATTTTAAGTATTGTAAAAATGTGTTACTCACAAATTCAAGTTTATTTGTTATAAACAGCTTGAAACGGATTCCGAATAACAGAACCATATCCAAGCATTGACTGAACTAATACCATGTATATAATACTTTTAGCTGTTTAATATTTGTGAAGTTCTGAGCATTTCTCAAAATGTCAGTAATAAATCATAGCGTTCAAGACGATTTTACAATATTGTTCAGAAAAGGGAAGAATTCTGAAAGATAAAATAATAGAAAATAATGGCGAGTATACTCGTACAATCCATATTACGTGTTTAGCTCAAGAAATGTTAAGTGCGTATACGACTGTCAATGTTCGTATTGTGGCACAAGAGGGTGGAATAGTTGGTGTGTACGTTTTTCATTTTTAAGAGAAATAGTTATTTCTGCTCGTTATAACATTCGGGGACTGAGTAGTACTACGGTTGTAAATGTAGAGGCGGTCACGTTATCGATATCGTACAATTATTTATTTTATACTGTGTGCGTGTACAACACAATTCGCGATCTGCAAAATAATTTAAAACACCTTTTAATCAGTCTAATATTTAACCGTGTCATTTGCGAGTATAATGAACTATAATGACTTCCATCGCGTGTACAATTATAACTTTTCTATTCGCGTTTTCATACTGTACTTTTTCGTGATATTACAACAATTGATATACAATAATTAATATTACAAGAATTATTCTCATTTGATTATCAAACGTCTCACGTCCGTTCTGGGTCAACATATGGTTAGGTCAACGACCTCCATGATGGACGGAAGCCCAATTAATATAATACAGTATTTGGTATTTACATTTGTTAGGAATTGATAACTACAAAAAAAGCAACTTTTTATTTAATCGAAAAAAAATAGTAATAATAACAAGTTAGTAAGAATTGTAATTGTCTAGATTAGCCCGTCCCATGCAAATAGTAAGTTCATTTTTTAGGTACCTAATCAGTAGTACATGACGGCATAGGGAACGGAGCAATGTTACGGGCAGGGCGCGCAGGAAATTTAAAGTTTACGTGTTAGGTAAGAGAATGAGAGTTAGTTGTACTGTTGATGAGATTTTGAAGGGATATTAAGCCAGGAGAGAGACGGCGATCAGTGACAGAAAATTTGAGTTTTGAAACACAGGGTAGTAGTTATGAGGAAGACCCAGCGGAACCGAAAAATGTACGCTAGACACGTTCGAACTGTTGACAATATAATTTATATTATACAAATATTATGTACTTACCAAGAATACTCGCACATATATTAATAAATGTCCAATACCGTCTTGAATAATTCCGTTCGAATTTCATAATTTTTTACAGCAAACGTGTATTTAGACTACCACACCACTACACGAACGCAAGTATTCCGTTTTTATCTGTTTTTATCTTTTATTAAACGTTTTTTATCTCTTCGTACACCGAATTCCAGACAAACATAATTCAACAAAATATCATTAGGTTTTAATAATATTCAATGGTACTATTTTAAATACGTGAGTAAAAAATCAATCGTTTATAAGATTTAACAATTGTTTTCCCCGTTTAGAATTATATATTAATTTAAACAACAGTATATCAACAATAACATATTATTGTATTAATATTACTGTATAACCGTAGGTTCGGAAGAGTTCTTCAAAGATGCCTGGCTGGCCATCGTTGGAGGGACCGTCGGAGATGGTGTACGATAGTAAATTATTCTACACTCCGGCTGCGTCTCCAAACCGACCATAACGGTAGAGGTAAACGCGAGCCTACCACAAGCTATTGCTCATAGGAGGAGCGCAAGCCAACCTACATCACATCAACCACATCACGCATCAAAATACTCACCCCACTGGTGACATCCAGATACCGGTACAAGTAAGTACAACCCATGTGGCGGTTTGGAGGAGGAGTATGACACGGTACGTAACGGTCGCTAGTACTATGTACAAGCACCGCAACGACCGGTCTGCACCTTATCAACCACTACCACGGGTAACGACGATTATCGACTACCCCACCACGCGTATAAAGGCGCAAAGGCGGGACGGGAAGACGAGTCGCTCGGTTCGAACACCGGTCGCCGGCGATCATTTTTTTTTAGTATTCTTTGTATCTTGATAATCAATAGACATATACGTACGATCTACGTTGTCTGCATATTGTTACATACCACCTTGTTTTAATCTATTAAATATTTTAGTTTGAGTTTCGTTCGTTTCATCAAATATAAATATTTGCTTACTAGTGATTTATTTGTTATTGTTCTTATTAAATTGTCTCAAGAGACTTTACTTGGCTACCATCGTGTTTACTACGTTGAACTTTTTCTTTTTGATATATTTCGATAACTTAACCCTTCACTGCATGATTTTTTTATTTTTTTTTTTTTTTTTGTGAAAAAAATAAATATATTATATTATATGTTATTTAAGTCACTAATAATGGGAAAAATAGTAAAAAAAATAAAAAATAAAATAATCATTAAAATAAGCGAAATGAAGTTGGCAATGCATTTATGCATTTCCATGAGGTTACGTCATATATTTTTATATTTTAGAAGCACAACATATTTATTTCTAAGAAACTTTTATTTCTTTGAATTAATATATTTTAGTAAAATATACTTTATTATAATAACTAATTATGGAATTTGTAAAAACAATTTCTATCATTATTAGAATATAATGTAATAATAAAATGACATCTTCGTTGGGTTGTTATTGCATAGTAATGGATATATGAATGGTGATCTTAAACTCATTTTACTCAGTAATATACACAGATAAAATAGCATTCGTTATACCTCTCGTGGTCAAACATTTATGGATTAACCGTGACAAATCGCAAAAAAAACCATACCGTGACAATATGAAGCATGTAGTTGTTAAGATTACAAGATATTTTAATTTTTAATTTTTACGTACGGTAGAACAAGTGGGAATATTATAATCACAATTAGGACCGATTAAGTATTTCGCGATGGTGTTGACAACAGTGGCAACGATGGCGTTGGACAGCGGACAGAATAATAATACAATGAAAATTAATATTGTGATTGTATATTATAGTTAAATTTAAAAATATTAAGCGAACTGCATTTTTGTAAATAATGAATTTAAATAAGTCAGCGGATGGTGCGAAGTAAAATAATGCCTAGTATTATAATTATAATACGGAACACACGAGACAACACTAAAATACTATTTATAATCAATGGTACAACTTAACATTAGTATTTTTAATTATAATAACGATGGGAGTGATATTTTCACTCGACCCGTACCAATTGTCGAAAACATTTCACTCGGTGATTCTGCGAACCTTTAACACCAAAACCAGATACTTCCAATACTTTTCCGGTAATCGGGTAGTCATTGAACTTTTTCCAAGAAATGCCATTATAAGTAGACCTTACTATATTATCATTACAAACAAAACTTCTCTACTTCGTTCTGCTTATGAACTAGCTTAATTAATTTATGCTTTATTCGTATAATATTTTAAAGCATTAAAAATATACGATTTTAATTATAAATTCTACGTTATATAAAATAAACTACGTTGATTTTGTTTCAATAATTTGTTTGTACGGAGGGTAAATATTTTGACAAGTGAAAATATTTATTCAGTAATGATGCGCATCATTAGATTATATATTATGTCAAAAATAAATTGCAATGATGTATTTTACTAACGTGTAAAAAAAATCAATAAATAATAATTCTTTCGGTACGCGCACAGACAACACAATTTAAATGATAGAGACCTAACTTAACAATAATCTATTAAAAAATTAAATAGATCGAACCCTTAAATGACCGTTCCAAGATCCATCTCACCATACGTCCTTGTATAACAGGGATACACGACCTTCTACCATGCTTCTTGCCCATAGGCCATCAGTGCGTGCATACCGAGCTCTTGGTCATATACGGGCTTAACCGATCGCCGGGACCCTCCGAGAACATTCTTGTGTCGAAATATTACCAATTGCGATTGTTTTGCTTTAATTTTATGTTTTGTATTTTCTGTAAGAGTATCGAGAAGTGTTGCTCTCAGAATACTGTTCCTGTGTCGATTGATTTCCACCTTACTTTACTCCTATAATAGTCGTGAATGATCAGTCTATCGATGGATCGACTCATCTATTGCGGAACAAGTAAGTGCTATTTATCTAGCTTACAAGACTATCCAGTTGCACTGATCGGCTCTCGAACCCTTGTAACCCCGAAAGCCCTCCCTTAAACAAGGAGAAAGTTGGTGAACCAAAACTTATTTATTTTTTTATTACAATTCTAATATTGTTTATTTTAAGGTCTTAATGCATTTCAATCGTTTATCGTTTATCTTATTTTTCATCGATGTGATATGAAACGAGGAAAATGTTCAAATAACCATAAAAGTCGTTTTCCCAGACTGTCATTTTACGTTTATTCGTACTTAGCCGAACACAATATATTTTATGAATTTAATTTCGCAAAATTATTATTCAATTTGTATTTCGTCGTTTTAATTTTAACGACAAGTGAAGTAGTAGAAAAAATAAACATACATGTACGAGAAGGTGTGCGGATTAAATATTGATAATGGAGTCCATTAGTTTATTTATTTACTATACATACATATTTTTTTTTTTGCTTGAAAATTTCTTTTAAATTAATTTATCAACTCGATCACTGACTAGTGTCTTATAAATACTCTTGGTGTAAATCGAAGTGAACGGCCTGCACCGTCTCTAAAATTAGGTATATTGCATGTTCAACGGTAATATAAGATGTAGCGGTTTCTCCTCGTCAATGGTGCTACGTGACTTTTAGCTTTAATATACTGTAGTAAAGGCCCTTTTCGCGTAGGTTCACATTTCCTTAATTAAACGCCATTCGTAAACAGCTCACACCTCGCGTTAGACCCGTGAACTTGCACAGTCACTTATTGAATGTAATATACATACGCATGTATACAACAGACTCTCGATAATCCGGTACGTCCAATAATACGGCTGTATTTTATCTTAAAAATGTTGTCTAATAAGCATCATTAGAAACAAAAAACAATAAAAACAAATTGATAATTTTTATAAACCAGTACCGTCAAAATAGTAATTCACAGTATGCTACAATGTGTGAATAATAATAAACGATAAATAATATGTTTATGTTATTTACACGCGTAAATAGAATAAACTCCGGTTTTTCAGTAAGTAATGGAAAAAACATTTTTTATGTAAAACTCCATTCATCTGCACCCAGTGTCGCCAATGTCTGTTTTATGTGGTATTGCATACAATTAAAATTTTAAATATAACTGCAATTAAATCTGAGCTAATTGAGTTACAATTGCAATTTTGAAACGGTCTTAAATCTAAAATCCAAATTGCTACAATTTGTACATCCTAGTTCCGTGTACATCCAACACGGGTTGTAATACCAAAATTTGGTATTACATTCGAAATACCTACGCATAAGGTCCGACGTTACTGTCTATTTTGTAGCTCGATAAACTGTAATTGTCGGTAACGAGCGTTTCACTATATATATATTGAATTTCTTTATGTAGGTATCTTTTAATAACCTTTATTTTTACATATTCAGTTGCGATTTTGTTGACTTTGTATATACGTGATGATGAATTTTTAATTCGAAACCAATCGTATTCTACAAATATAATAATAATCCAGGCTAAACTTTTATTTATTTTCACATATAAACCATTTGTTAATTTATTTATGCATATTTTATATTTTCCCGTGCACACACGCGTAGGTACGTACATTTCAAGTGCATAAAAATTGAGCCCTATTTGACAGTGGTTCTCATACTGTGCTCCACGGATCCCTAGGGCTACATCTGAAATAATTAAATTCAAATGTCATCATGTTTCTCAGTTATCGAGGAAAAACACCGGTACGATTAGTTGAACTGCGGCGCAATGAATTGTATGTTTTCTTCGCCGAACACCCATTTAGTGTAAAATCAGAGTCACCGATAAAATTTGGTTATTTCGACTTCATTACTTGGCTAAAGTGTTTTCGCGAAATTCGATTAAGTAAACTTATCAACGCAAGCCGACCAAACGACCACCGTTTTCACGGAAAATGACAAAATCCTAGGTTTTAAAAACAAATTAAATTTTGGGCTGTGTGTTTTTCCAACACGTAATCGATAGTTTTGCCTCGACCAAATAATACTTAGAATCAACGACAAAATACCGATGAACTCAACGAAACGTTATTCGATCATATTCCGTGTACACGTATACCCCGTAGCAAACGGTACAGCGGGCGCGATCTACGCGCGAAAACACAGCCGACTGACGTTTGCTCCATGAACCACTGCCGTCCATGATAACGCACCGTTCCCCCGTTGTTCACCGATCAAGTTCTCCGTCGGCCGCCGGCGCGCAGTTGTCATCGTCGTCGGTCAAGTCCTTGTCTCGTTCGATCCAGTGTTTTTCGCAGTCGTCGCATTGCTTTTGTTGTCTTCGTTCCAATTCCATCGTTCGTCCATCGCAGTGCCCGTCCGCCGAGCTTGCTGCCCGCGTCCTGTCCACCGCCGGCACGACTACGTACGTAAGTACGCACCGTTTAAAAGGTCGAACGAGACTGCCGAGTCGCGACACACCGTTCGACCGCCTAGAAATCGCTGCGGTCGGGTCGTCGGCGGCCGACCACGATGATTGTCGAGTTGGTCGCGGACGACATATACCGTGATATTGATATAGACTCGGTATCGCTTCCCGGGGCGCGGACGCAACGGACCTTTTTAGGAGTTCAACCTCCCCCCTCCGAAATGTCGGAAAAAAATTGCCTGACCTTCAAATTCAATCATTTGCAAGTTTCTCACGTGACTTTCAAATAAAATGTTTAAATGTGTATCTTATGTAACGTGTAGCGATGCATATTGTTCGTTAAAATTGTACATTTCTTTAAACCACCCCCTCATCTACATTTTCCCTGGAACTCACTTGCCCAATACGTTGAGCAACGCTTCGGTTTATCATTTTTTTCTGTTTGACTTGTTCAAAAGGGAGGAAGCCACGCACTCTTGTATAACGCGCGACCGATCGTCATTTGTTCCACGATGACCGGCGACCGTGTTGTAGGAATGACTTAAGATGTCGTCAGTAATCTAAACTATTGTTCAGTTGAGAAAAATCATTATGGCACAGATTGATTTCAATTTATGTTAGGTTACACTAAAATAGACTCTATCTTTCATTTGCTCAAACATTCCTTAGATTTGAGTAACGGTCATATTCGTCTACTGATTGCCTACCCTCGTCTGATTTGGACTAGTCTTGAAAATTATAAGCCATTGTATTCATAGAATTATATAAAACTATACATCTATATTGGTTAACAATTGTTTGATCTATCTACAATAATCATTTAATTTTGGATATATAGTCTTCCAGGATAGCATTTCTTACTGTAACAGTGCTATTGGTAAGAGTATAACCATATAGAATATGAATCGTGTATATTTATAAATCAGTTTTGCAGTTAACCTGCTAAAAATACAAATTTATCTTAAATGATTTAGTGTTGTAAAATTTATGATTAGAAACTTGGAAGATGATGAATTTTAAAATAGTCATTTTTACTTATTAAAATTTAACTTTTATCATGTGCATGATATTGTAATTTAGACTAAATTTTAAATATAGTTATGGATAGACAATTATAATATTTATTTAATTACAGAATGCAATCAAATAAAAACTCTAAAATCTCCAATGGAGAATCCTCTCGAGGATACAATCCTTATGTTCTTTTGGAAAGATACAGTATAGAAGAAAATAGGATGGATTTCAAGTAAGTATAGTTTACTTACATCCTAATATGCAACAACCATTAATAAACCATTTTATGAGGCAATATTTATATCAATTATATGAACATTATACCAACTTTTGCATAAATAAACCTGGTTTTATTAATCTTATTTATTCATCAAGTAATTTGAGTTATTATCTGATGTTTGATTAAATAAAATATTATATTGCTTTTTTTTTAAAAAATTATGTCATATTATGTTTTATTTTATTCAGACTGTCACCTTAAAAGATAAAAATTCTATAAATATTACTAAGTCTATTAAAAATTATAAATTAAAAAAAGATAAGATAGTAGAAAAAACTTCACTTATTAAAATATCAATTATTAATAAATTAATACGTAGAAAAATATTTATTACCTATTAAAATAAATATAAAATTAATTTATTACAGAAAAGAGAAATAAATAATAAAAATTATTTTTTTTATTTCTGAGAATCTTTTTGAAAATATTAATTGTTTCAAAAGTTTAATTTATCATCAATCATACTATAGATAAAATAATATTTGGTATTGTATGTTATTTGACATGTGTAGTTACATTATAAAAAAATTATGATTATTTTTAATATATGTTTATTTATTTTAGACGAATCCCAAAAACAAGAAATTGCTCAAAATCAAATAATTACCCGGTTATAAGTAAAGAAATGACTGAGTGGTGTAACAAATTATTTCGTTCATATGTTGTATTGGAACGATTATCTCCTCATGAAATTGAAAATTTGCTGTAAGATATATAAATTAAAATGATTAAAATTAATTTAACCCTCGTATGTGCAGTTCAAAAAGATGCTCAAAGCCATTTAAAAACCTTAATTTATATGTAACACCAAGTGATCATATTAGTTCTTATTAACTTAAATGCATGGAAATAGATATTAAAACAATAATACCATATATTTAAGACCTTCTACAATTTTTAACATTACCCACAAATCTATAATAATTATGTTTATGTTACAATTAATAGCACCATTGGTTGAAAAATTTAAAATACTGATTATAATATTATTTTTAGAACTACAATTACATATATGAAATATTATTTATTTTATTTCATATTTTATTAAAACATTTAAAACATTCTTACTTAAAAATTATTAAATTATATTCAAAAATGGTGTAAACTATATGTTATAATTAATGTTTTAATGGTTTTTAGTAATAGTTTCCATTAAAATGATTAGTACTGTCTGATGTTAATATTTGGTGTGCTTACTAATTAGTAATTCTTTTTTCTTTAAATATTTTATTAAGTACATTATATTATTTTATATAATTTTCTTGCATTCAATTTAATAAAGCATATAATTTATTCAGAAATATTAAATGTTATTTATGTACTAATGTAACATTTTTTTAAAATTACAATTATTTTTTTCTTTTTAGAAATAAGAAATAATTGCACACAACTTAAATATTCAATGGGTTTGATAAAGAAGATAAACTTGTAAGTATTTCTCATAATGTATGTGTATTAGGAATAATTTCTATGATTATTGCTGATCACTGTAACGGTGTATATCAAGATATCAACAACAAATAAATTATGTTTTGGATGTTATTTTATTAGATTTATTATTGATCTAGGGTATATGAAACACATTCAGACATTGTATACTAATTTTTTTAATATACACTCAAAATATTTATTCCATGAACACTATATAATACACTGTTTGATCAATATATACTAATTGTATTATATTATAGAAATTATGCAACTAACTATAGCTGTATATGAAATCCTAATTTTTAAACACAAAATTAGTTATTGTATAATATACTTTTTAATTTCAGATTGTAAAATATATTAACCATTATTATTGTATATAAATAGAGCAGAGGACTTGTAACTCTAAAAAAGCTCTAAATATACAAGCACCTATGCATTTAAAAACCCCATAATATGCACTTAATTTTTTTAGCCTTTTTTTAAAAAGTATTAATAAAATAAATAGCGTTTAAAATAAGACATAACAATTACATAATTTAAATTTATTTTATACCATAGTCAAATAAACAAAATACATTTTACATGACGTTAGATCGTTATCGCTTATTGGAAAAATGTGAGTCCCCAGACAGTCAAAAATCATATACAAAAAAAATTAAAATAAATCAATTTTTATCCAAACATTTTGACTGTATGTTTAAAATAAAAATGTCTCTTTGGAATAAATCGAGTTAAATATGTCTCAAAAAGTGTAAAATAGCGTATTAAAGTGTAAACTATGCCCTAAAAACAAAAAGGACTCAAAATATGCATTTATATGCAAAATACAATTTCAAAACTAGCTTTGTGAAAGCATGAAAAGTATTTGTCTCATATTCTGCTATTTTTGTGACTGTGCAAAACAAATATGCAAATGCTTCAAGTCCTCTGCCCTATATATAAATATTGTTCATTATTTTTTAATTTAGTTTAATTAATTTTGGTACAAGACCTCAAACAAAAGTGGATAACTTAAGAAATAATTAATGACATATAAAAAAGAAGATCGCTTAAAAATAATAAAAATGATGCAGATAGTATAAGAAAATATAGACCACTGAAAAATAAGATAAATAGAGAAGCAAGACGTGCAAAAGAAAAATGGATTGAATCACAATGTAATGAAATAGAGACCATGATAAATAACATGTAGAATAAAGCTTACCAAGTCATAAAAACATATTTTGGAGTAAAAAAAACAAAATGTGAATACATAAAAGATAAAGATGGAAATATACTAATTGAAGAAGAAAAAATAGCTGACTGATGGAAAGAATTTGTAGAAATCCTATATGAAGATAATGATCCCGAGCCATTGATCAAAACGCTAACAAATGGAGATTCACAGGAAAACATGACGACTACAAGTATTTTAAAATCGGAATTTGAACATGTATGAAAAATTTTGAAAGCAAATAAAATACCGGGACCAGATAATATAAATACAGAGTTACTGTAATACGCTGGCACAAAAACAAAAGAAGAACTATTTAAATTAATGTATGATATATACAATACAGAGATTGTTCCAAAAGACTTTTAAAAAAGTACACTAGTTTTATTACTAAAAAAAGCAGGGGCAAATCAATGCAATAACTTCAGAAGCTTTAAGCCTAATATCACATGCTTCTAAACTCCTAACAATAATTTTAAGTAAAAGAGTTGGAAATATAATTGGAGAACAGCTAGATTATGATCAATATAGTTTTGAAAAAAATAAAGGTACCAGGGAAGCAATACTAAGCTTAAGAATAACCCTAGAAAAACAAATAGATAGGCAAATGAAAACCTTTATGGCTTTTGTAGATTTAGAAAAATTTTCAACAATGTCAATTGGAAAATACTATTTAACATAATGAACAAGGTTGGAATAGACATCAAAGATAGAAACATTCTACATGCAATATATAAAAATCAAGAAGTTGAAATTAAAATCAATTCCACAATAAAGGCAGCTAATATACAAAAAAAAAGTAAGACAAGGACGTCTACTGTCACCATCTTTATTTAATGTGTACATTGAATAAACGATAAGAGATTTAAAACAAAAGATAGAAGAACAAATGATAGGAATAGTAATAGGAGGTATATTAATATCAATGATACGATCGACAGATGATATAGTTTTGCTCGCCACATCTGAAAACGATATACAAACAGCATTTATTGAAATAGATAACATATTTTTAAAATTCAAATTAAATATTAATACGGAAAAAACAAAAGTAATGGTATGTAGTAAACAAAATGAACCAAACATTAATATATCTCTAAAAGGAAACAGAATAGAACAAATAAATCAATTTAAATATTTGGGAAGCATAATAAAGAATGAGGGAAGGTCAAAAAAGGAAATAAAAATTAGAATAAGACGAGCAAATAAGGCATTTCTACTTAAGAGTAAATTACCAACATCAAAAAATGTAGATCTAAGAACGAGAAAACACTTAATTAAAACATACATATGGAGTACAGCATTATATGGTTGTGAAACATGCATGGACATTACACAAAAAAGATGAAACTATTCTAGAAGCTTTTGAAATGTGGAGTTAGCGTAAAATGGAAAAAATAAAATGGACGAAATTGAAGATAAACGAAGAAGTATTAGATTTAGTCAAAGAAAAAAGAATATTGCTAAATAATTTAAGATCAAAGTGATGGCATATGATAAGTCATATGTTTAGACATAATAAAGAATTCCATAGCCTCATACTGGAAGGTATGATAGAAAGGAAACATGAAAGAGGTAGGCCATGAACGTGTTATATAAGTCAAGTAATCAAAGATGCAAGTGTCAATTCGTACAAACAACTCAAAAGATAAAGCACAATGCAGAAAATCATGGAGAGAACATTTATTGTAGACCAATCTACGGATTGAAAAAAAAAAAAAAATCTTGGTATACAACCAGTATTAAATCAACTAAGCTAATTTTGATATTATTCTGTCTATTTATAAATTATTACTTTGTATAGGAATTTAAACAATAAGTTACTGATTGGTACTTTGTATATCAATAATATAACATTGTAGAAATAAGTTTCCAGCATACTATTAAAGACATACCTGTAAAGAGCAATATTATTTAATTAATGTATAACGCAATTATAAATAGAACATATTTATAAACACTGTAACTTTAATTGTATTGCTTTAAAATTATATTTGATATTTTTTATAATTTCAGTTGGATGTCATAGCAATTGAGTTTTAATTCTTGGTCAAGTAATCAGATGAAATAAAATATTCACATCAAAACTGGATTTTTCATCTTCGCACCAATTATACGTTATATAACAATAAGCCGTTTAGGATAATGTTTTTTTGTTTAAACTGATTCATTCTAATTTAGTAAATATTGTATGAAATTTTCTATATCAAAACATATTTTGTGATAATTTTATAAATTATGTATTAATTGGAATTAGGAACAATTGAGTTTTTAAGTACTCATTTTCAATTAATCAAGTGATATATATTTGTTTTGATTTATAGTAAATAGTACATTTTAAATGTGTATTAAAAATTGTTATTTAAAAGTATCATATATTTATAATTTTGTATTCTATTCTAATAAAATATTTATTTAAAATTCTGACCATTTAAAGTTTTTAAATTTTCACTGTGTGTTATTGTTTTGAATTAATACTGAACAATTTGATTTTTAATTTTTGAATCCTATTTTTACATTTTTGTTCTACTAAATTTCATAATAATGCTGAATACATTTAAAATATGTTAATCGATATTTTTAATAAAACTGTCATAAAACCAGTATACAATATCTAGCCACCCCAATTTTTTGAAATTTTTATTCTTTGAAATTTAATTGACACCATTCACCATGAATGTGTTAAAGAACATTATTATAAGTTGTGTTTCAATATTTGACTAATGGTTTATAAATATATATATATATATAAATTAAGTTTTCTACTATATTTTAGATTCTGAACGGAGTGAAGAATGTATTGATTTTACAATGATGTGTGTTTTTTTTTTTTTTTTTTTTTTTTTTTTTTTGTGTCTGTCGACACGTTTTGGGGCAGTAAAAATGCTTCGATTGCCTTATGTAGCAACTTTTCTGAAAGGAAAGTGAATCTATTTGGTACTTTGGGGGGTCAAAAGTTAAAAATTTCCAATATTTTTTAAATGCGACGGGAAAAACCATAAAAAAATTTGGGAAAAACGGGAGTTTTTACGCAAAACCAGTTTTTGACATAATCAAATTTTTTATTTTGCTATAACTCAAAAACTAATCGATGTAAATACTTGAAATTTTCACCAAATGTTTAGATTAGCGTTCTCTATACACCATTAAATTTTCAAAGTATTTTGACTTTTATGAAGCTATTTATAGACAATTGAAATTTTCAATATTTTTAAGTATTTTTTTTTTGAATAACGATAAAATTTTTTTGGCTGCCTAGAAAATCTTGAAAATTTAATACAAGGTTTCTTATAAGTTGTTCCTTAACTGAATGTTAATATTGGTATTTCTTTTATGCAATATTTTTTTCAAAATATTATATTGATTTTTAAGCCACTTATAGTCATTTAAAATATTCGATTTTTTTACATTTTATTTTTATAATCGGTGATAAAAAAAATTTGGCTTCTACAAAATACTTGAAAATTTAATCGAAGATTCCACAGAAGTAGTTTTTAAAGTCATTCAAAAATTATTAAAATCCATAGGCACAATTTTTTTTTATAAGCGTTTGAACATCGAATATTGACATAAAATTACATGTAAAATATAATATAATGTAGAATGTTCTAGACTGACAAATGATATCGGTTTTTTTAAAATGCCCTAACTCAAAAACGAAAAACCGCAACAACTTGAAATTATCATTAAATCTTTATATTGACGTTTTCTATACATGGTTAAAATTTCAAAGTATTTTGACATATTTTGACTTATTTATAGACAATTTAAATTTTCGGTTTTTTAAATTTTTCGTTTAAAAATAAAATATACTTATATTATATTTATAAATAACATTGTATTATATTCTAGACTAACATATGAACTCCGTTCAGAATCGTTATTCGTATACAATGATATCTATCATTGCATTCAAATTTAACAAATCCATTATAATAATGACCTATCCTATAAGCGAGGTGCACTCCACCCCTAACCGTACAGCAGAGCGTGTGTTTTTTTTTTTTTTTTTTTTTTTTTTTTTTTTGTGTCTGTCGACACGTTTTGGGGCAGTAAAAATGCTTCGATTGCCTTATGTAGCAACTTTTCTGAAAGGAAAGTGAATCTATTTGGTACTTTGGGGGGTCAAAAGTTAAAAATTTCCAATATTTTTTAAATGCGACGGGAAAAACCATAAAAAATTTGGGAAAAACGGGAGTTTTTACGCAAAACCAGTTTTTGACATAATCAAATTTTTTATTTTGCTATAACTCAAAAACTAATCGATGTAAATACTTGAAATTTTCACCAAATGTTTAGATTAGCGTTCTCTATACACCATTAAATTTTCAAAGTATTTTGACTTTTATTAAGCTATTTATAGACAATTCAAATTTTCAATATTTTTAAGTATTTTTTTTTTAAATAACGATAAAATTTTTTGGCTGCCTAGAAAATCTTGAAAATTTAATACAAGGTTTCTTATAAGTTGTTCCTTAACTGATA